>SEYY01019786.1:60000-85000 GCA_009176605.1 Armadillidium nasatum
AACTGTTCGAATTGAATTGAATTGAATTATTATCATCATTATTAGTAGAAGTAGAAGTCGTACATTATTATCATTATTATCATCATTATTATTATAAAAGTTTTCGAAGAGAATTGAAATATCTAGCAATAATTTCAAAAAAGAAAATGGAATAACCTTCAAATATTCCACAAAGTCTTTTTCAAATTCAGAAAGAAAACAACTCCCTTAGAAACAGTCGTGTGTTTTTTTCCTTTTTGGTGAAGTTGGAAAATATTTTAATTAAAAAAAAAATAAGGTACGTAACAAGTGTCACACAAACACACACACACACACACATACACACCACACACATATATATATATATATATATATATATATATATATATATATATATATATATATATATATATATATATATATATATATATATATATATATATATATATATATATATCCTCTGTTGTGAAAAGGCAGGAGACCTTCCAATTTCCATCTGAGTTCGGAAATATTCCTGAACTAGGGCTAAATTAAAGGCCTACATGTACCGATACTCAGTGATTGGAGGTGTGTAAGTTAAAATAAAGTTGTTAAAATAGGAAAAAGGTATATGTTAGAGACTTTAGCAGTAAGTACAATACATGTAAGACTGAGCATAGCAGTTAAGTCAGGAGTCAGAGAGTTGGATTGATAAAATAAAAATGAAACTGTAGAAAAGCCAATTGTACGAGCCCTTCTCAGCGGAAGATGTTTACGACTAGAGAGTTCAAAAGAGCAGTATCCATTGTAAAAGCGATAATTACGATAGTATAGGGTGAGTAACAACAATTCTACGGTCATAGACTCTAGAGAGTTGGTAGAGCGAAGCAGTTGATAAGAAGAAAAGCACTAGATTCCATCTTTTCAGGGAGAGCTGTTTGAGTGGAACCACCCGAGATGTACTCCATACAGGGGCGAACAAGACTTCTATAAAGAGAAAGCATGTAACTGAGTTGGCGTGATAACATTATGAAGGGGCCTCCGAACACTAAACTTCTTAGAAGCTTCTTTAAACAAATGATTTTTCCATGAAAGATCACGAGAAAAAGAAGCACCAGGAATATTAAGAATAGATGAATGATTTGAGTTGTGTGTTTTTGAAGATTTTACAGTTATGTGGAAGATTATGTCGAGAAGAAAGACCAAAGAACTGAGTCTTTAAAACATTGTAGATGAACATTTTTTCGCTGTCTCAGTTAGAATTTCGAGAAAGATCTGAGGTCAGTGTACAAGGTTACCCTCCTATCATTGAACAATTTGACTATTATCTTTCAAACTAAAAGGAATGATGATGGGAATGGTCGTGGGAATAGGAGTAGATAGGTGATGAAGTAATAGGGAGAAGATTATTAAGGAAAAGAAGAAAGAAAAAGAATTGAAAATACAACAGAACCCTGAGGCTGTTATAGAACGACCGGAAAGAAAATAAGAAAGAAGGCAGCAAAGAAAAGGATAGATACAAAAAGAGGTAAATTTAGAAATCAAAGCTTTGTGAAATACATTATCGTAAGGCTCTCGATATTTCTTGTATCGCGACAAAAGATTCACCAAAATGTCTAAGAGTAGAAGACCAAGAGTCAGAGAGAAAAGAAAGGAGACCACCAATAGATATTAGATACTAGAAACTAGAGAAGAGGAATTGAGGTGTTTTCAAATTTCCAAGTTTATTAAAGAGAAATATAAGTTGCATGAGTTTCCTGAGTATGAAGCGACTTAAATTCCTAAAGGCAGGATCTCTGAAGCGAATACACGAGAAATAGAAGAGCTAAACCAAGGTTTGTTAGTTTTCTGTTGAAGGAAAGAATAGATAATGTGCTCCTCTACGTCAGAGCGAATCACCAGGGTTATGCGCATTGGGCACTCCGAAGAGCTCCTATCACAAAAGTAATAATCATCACAAGGGAAATTGGAAAAATTACGACTCAAAGTTCGACAAGTCTCTAGCATAAAACGCCAAAAATGTTCCCTAGTAACATGGGGGGAGGGATGTCTTTCTCGCCGAAGACTTGAAGAGGTAGAAGAAGATACAGAGATAAAAAATAGTGATAGGAAAGATCCTGAGATGGAAAGACTTTAACGGTGCAAGGAGAAGGACTAAAAGTTAAGAAAAGGTTTAGAATGTTGGACTCATCTTCAAGCGATTACCTATACAAATACTGATCTTTTCCATCTGCTCAAGGTTATTTTGGATAGAGAAATAGAAGGCCAGTTCACCGACTGTATTTTGAGAACTAGGAAAGAGCTATTAACTGTGGTGAACTTTGAAATTACCCAAAATGGAGTTTAGAATTTCGGAGAATTTAGGATAGTCAGTAGAGTTTTAGAAATTAAATAAAGAGAACAAATCAATTTGGTCGTAAATTAGCAAGAAACCCTAAGCCAACAAGGTGGGAAATTCCTTAGACTTCAAATTAATGACTGAAGAACAAAAAACATATTTGCTCACATAAACAAAGCAATTTCCTTTGAATGACAATTGAGGAAAGAGACAGTAAGAGAGAACTGGGAAAGTACGTACGAGTATGCTGTCGAAATGCTCAAGCACTTGAGTTTCAGTCAAGAACAAGTAAATCTAACGTAATAATAATAATAATAATAATAATAATAATAATAATAATAATAATAATAATAATAATAATAATAATAATAATAATAATAATAATAATAATAATAATAATAATAATAATGAATAATAATAATAATAATAATAATAATAATAATAATAATAATAATAATAATAATAATAATAATAATAATAATAATAATAATAATAATAATAATAATAATAATAATAATAATAATAATAATAATAATAATAATAATAATAATAATAATAATAATAATAATAATAATAATAATAATAATAATAATAATAAATAATAATAATAATATAATAATAATAATAATAATAATAATAATAATAATAATAATAATAATATAATAATAATAATAATAATAATAATAATAATAATAATAATAATAATAAATAATAATAATAATAATAATAATAATAATAATAATAATAATAATAATAATAATAATAATAATAATAATAATAATAATAATAATAATAATAATAATAATAATAATAATAATAATAATAACTACGTGCCTTTATTTAGATTTGCTCATTTATTCAGACACTAAAGAAGCACGTATTTTGTCCTTAATTGTCAAACAACAATACTGAACATACAATGTATACATAATATTCATAATATGAATAAAAGGTATGCCGTATATTTAGTAGACAATTCTAATATAAATTTCAATATGAAATGATGGCCTATTATTTTTGGATAGGCTTCATCCCAGCAGTCCCTAATATATATATATATATATATATATATATATATATATATATATATATATATATATATATATATATATATATATATATATATATATATATATATATATATATATATATATATATATATATATATATATATATATATATATATATATATATATATAATATATATATATATATATATATATATATATATATATATATATATATATATATATATATATATATATATATATATATATATATATATATATATATATATATATATATATATATATATATATAGGGTAATTCACATCCAATGTTCACAAACTTCGAAAAGAAGAAAGATTTCATTGTTACAATGAAATTTCATCGAATTACATATAGGGTAGTAAGCAGCTTGTTTACGTGATAAGAAGGGACAATACGAGAAAAATGATCAAACATCGTACATATCCTGAACGGGTCCCTGAAAGGAGCGTCGTACCTTGCGTATCTCAACAGGGACCTGTCCGACCTCCTGGACAATATGGATCTCCAGCTTTTGCTTCGTATGCGGTTTTAGCAAGACGGGTCCGTACTCATCGATACAGGTCGTAACCCGCTGGATAAATTACAACTCCCACGCAGGTTGATCGGAATCGATGGTCTGATTTCATGGCTGCCCAGGTCCCCAGACCTCAATCATTGTCACTTTAATTTATGGGGTCATCTAAAGCAGCTGTTGTAAGTGGAGGAAATTACCGACAGACAAAATTTACTGCAGAGGATCGAGGAAGACGCAATACATGTTAGGATCACTATAGACCTCAGACAGTTGCAGATCAGTATGGTCCGCCGATGCAAATTATGTATCAAGACCGTGGGCTTACATTTTGAACACCTGTTGTAATGGCATCTCCCTATGTTACCTGTTACGTAAAAACTATGGTGTATGGTGTTTGTTTCATTCCCATTTCCACTCGATATCACGTAAACGAATAGCTTACGGTTCTATATGTATTCGGTGGAATTTCATTTTGATGATGTCACATTCCATCTGTTGAAGTTTGAAAACATCGATGTGCATCGCCCAGTGATTCATATATACAATGTGTAAAGAATGTCTGATCATCGTTCTCTCCTCTCATTTTTCACTCTATCCCTCTATACTGAGTGTACACCTGCAGGGCTTTGTGTAGCAATTAGACACAATAGTTAATAGCCCGATCATGGTTTGTTGTTAATTAATTGCCGTAGTTTAAGTTTATTTAAGTCATAATGATCATACTTAATAAATTTTCTAAGACCTACGAAAAAAACAATTAGCTATTAATAGCGAAGAATCGATCATTGTCTAGTGTCAAACCAGAATAACCAAAATCAGAAGATCTATCAAGACATCAACCATATTTTAAATAACAAGTACCAATATCTAAGACTAGTTAATTGTTGTGAATTCATTGTTAGACTAGGGATAAATGGGAGAGTTGTTATATTTTCATTTTCATTCTGTTAGAGAGATTTTTTTTCCTAGCAAGAAGTCAAAAACCCGAAACGTTACCCTATTTTGTGTCTGTTGGTTCATATATGCGTGAAGAACCAGTAAAACTCTAAAATCTGAGGATTCTTAACAAGTCACAGACTGGAAGTTTGTTTTGCCTATCTTATACTTAATTGGGAAGGAATAATTGTAAATGCAAGTCTCTCAATCAAATTTTAGAGGTGAAACGCTTAAAATTTGAGAATTTAACTTAAATGTATACCAATATTTAACATAAGTGACTACAAAATACAAATTAAAAAAAAAAAATAAAAAATAAAAAAAAAGTCATTTATGGCAGACCCTCCGGCGAAGTTTTTTGTTTTGTTTATATATATATATATTATATATATATATATATATATATATATATATATATATATATATATATATATATATATATATATATATATATATATATATATATATATATATATATATATATATATATATATATATATATATATATGCTTAAAAAGGCAATATTAAGCGATAATCATAAAAAAAAATATATTAGCATACGTAAACATCTCTGTTCTAACATTTTATTTTCAGTGTTTTTAAATCTTTTATTTTATACAGTAAAATTTTTTCAGAACAATAAAAATCATTGTTTTATACTTTCTCTGATAGTATATAATTCATAATTATATATATATATATATATATATATATATATATATATATATATATATATATATATATATATATATATATATATATATATATATATATATATATATATATATATATATATATATATATATATATATATATATATATATATATATATATATATATATATATATATATATATATATATATATATATATATATATATATATATATATATATATATATATATATATATATATATATATATATATATATATATATATATATATATATATATATATATATATATATATATATATATATATATATATATATATATATATATATATATATATATATATATATATATATATATATATATATCAAAAATTACATCTGTCGAAAGCTGCAAGTCATTGCGTGAGATCCGTCTCGTCTGTTTTACGTGAAGATATTTTTTGTGATATTTTATTTTAAAAAAAATAAATAAAAAAATAAAAAAAAAAAAAAAAAATAAAAAAAAAAAATTACTTTTCTTTAATTTTTTTTTTAATTTTTATTTTACGGAAAAGCGTGTCGGTCATTTTGTAGTTTAATGTGGAACGAAAAAAAAAATGAAATAAATTAAAAAAAAATCAATTTTTGAAATACTGAAAATAATTCTGATTTTATAGTCTTCATGAAGACTAGTTGATTGGGAGTGTGTGTGTGTGTGTGTGTGTGTGTGTGTGTGTGTGTGTGTGTGTGTGTGTGTGTACGCATGGACGTATCTGTCTGTGTGTGTGACCGCTTGTTTGCGTGAAGGAATTTTAGAACATTTTCTGTAGAACTTAGGAAAAATAAATATTTGGTTCTGTAATTTAATAGCACTTATATATATATATATATATATATATATATATATATATATATATATATATATATATATATATATATATATATATATATATATATATATATATATATATATATATATATATATATATATATATATATATATATATATATATATATATATATATATATATATATATATATATATATATATATATATATATATATATATATATATATATATATATATATATATATATATATATAATTACGCTTTCCACCTTTCTCGCTTTCGTAGGGTTGTGCCCGTCATAATTCCTTCACACACGTGCATACGCATCACACCTTTCACCCTCCCCCCCTTCACCACCACTCTCCATCTCCCTCTGTCTTCCGCAACTCTCTTGTCCTCTTCCAAACTCAAACCCCTTCCACCCAAAATCTCCCTCACTCCATCCATCTCCACTTTGGTCTCCCTCTCCTTCTACCTCCCTCAACCTCGGATTTAAGCATTCTGCACACCATCCTGTCTTCATTCATTCTACACTCATGCTTAAACCACCTTTGTACACCATCCTCTGCTCTATCAACCATTTCCCTTCTCCATCTATATATCTACCATATTCTATCGTTTCTGATCCTATCTACCCTTCTCAAACCACACACCGCTCTCAGTCTCTTCATTTCAAATGCATTCAATCATTTCCCCACCTGAGCATTCATCATCCATGTTTCACATCCTTACACTACAGATTTCAAACACATACACTCAAACATTTATACTTTAACTTCCTTTGACGTTTTCCCTTTGTTCCACACTTTCCTTAATCTCATCATCACTTTCATTCCTTCCACCACTCTATTCTTTATTTCCTTTTCTATTCCTCCATTTCTATTCACCAATACTCCCAAATATTTGAATTCTTCTGCCTCCTCCATTCTATCCCTCCCTACCTCTACACTCCCTCATTCCTCCCCTCTCACAACCACCTCCTCACTCCCAATCCTCATTACTTTCCTTTTTGTTGGATTTATCCCCAGTCCTTTAATTCCGCATTTCCCCACAAAATTCTCACACCAACAATCTCAACTTTTTCCCAGAATCTGCCACAAACGTCACATCATCAATAAACTGTTGTACGTTTAACTCTCATTCACCCTTCCCACTTCTCAGTCTAATACCCTTCCCTTCTTTCTCCATTTCTCTAAATACTCCATCCATCAATAGGTTAAACAACCATTGGGACATTACACATCCCTGTCTCAACCCGTCTCCTAAATATATATATATATATATATATATATATATATATATATATATATATATATATATATATATATATATATATATATATATATATATATATATATATATATATATATATATATATATATATATATATATATATATATATATATATATATATATATATATATATATATATATATATATATATATATATATATATATATATATATATAATATATATAATAATATAATAATAATAATAATAATAATAAATAATAATAATAATAATAATAATAATAATTTATGTAAATTATGAAATAAGAACGCCATGCTTTCAACAACTACAATATACCTTACCACTACCATTTTTCATTGAGATAAATTGTTACATTATATTACCATTACTATTTATTGACAAAGATTCAATCAAGAAAGGGATTTAAAATAAAATAATTAGCTATGTTAAATGCATGTCATACAGGCTCATAAAAAAAAATCTTTTTTTTCTCCAGGCAAAGTTGAGAAGAATGAACTTTTCCATGGTAGAAAATGTGATTTATATATATATATATATATATATATATATATATATATATATATATATATATATATATATATATATATATATATATATATATATATATATATATATATATATATATATATATAATATATTAATATAAAGATTACATCTCACGGGCATTTCCCTATTCTCGGAGAGGAACTTTTCTAGGTAGTATATACCTAGAATCCCCAAGTGAGATCGAACCGACGCCCTCAAGCAAGTGAGTCAATCACTCTACCGTTTGAGCCACGGTAGACGGCAAATATAGAATGTGATTTTGAAACTAGAGATCAATAATTAACAAAGTTTGTAACTAATTAGTCAATTTATGGTATTATTTGCTCTAGGATTTGGTAGCTAATAGATTAATTGAAGCCTTTAAAGAAAGGTTGGGTAGTTTGTGTATAGTTTGAGTGTTACATAATTGTGTAAGTTAATTTTAGTGACAAAATTATTACGGTATTGCTTATGCTTACATTTTGTCACGGGACTTGTTGGCAACTTTTCAGCCCAATCTAGTTTAAATTATGCAAAAACTGTTTACATTCCTCAAAATTTTCTGAGGATATTTTGAATTAAATTTCATTTTAATTCGTTATTATTATTATTATTATTATTATTATTATTATTATTATTATTATTATTATTATTATTATTATTATTATTATTATTATTATTATTCCATTAGTTTTAAAAAAAAAAATTCCTTCACTTTTTGTGGGTAAATATAATATTAAACATTATTATTATTATTATTATTATTATTATTATTATTATTATTATTATTATTATTATTATTATTATTATTATTATTATTATTATTATCATAGTTCTTTAGCTTTATTTTAATATTAGTTGAAATTTCGCTTCCAATTTTCAGAAGATTTTTTCTTTTTTTATCACGTTCTTGTATTTGCTGACTGGTTTCGTCCGCCAACTTTGGACATCATCAGAGCTTAGGTTCTAGAAGATGAATGATTAATTTTAAGATATTATGCCAAAAGTTAAATAATATTGTAAATTTTGAAATATTATTAATAAAGTTAGGTATTTAGTTTTTATTATTATTATTATTATAATTATTATTATTATAATTATTATTATTATTATTATTATATATTATAATAATAATAATAATTATTATTATTATTATATTATTATTATTATTATTATTATTATTATTATTATCATTATTATCATTATTATTATTATTATTATTATTATTATTATTATTATTATTATTATTATTATTATTATTATTATTATTATTATTATTATTATTATCATTATTATTATCCTCATTTAATGTCTATCAGTAGAAAAGACGATGGATTTCTATTACATGGACATATCTGCCCCATGCCGATCAATCATGCTTGTGGCCAAAGCCGTTGGAGTTACTCTTAATAAGAAGGTTTTGGACGTTCTGAAGAAAGAACAGATGAGCCAAGAGTTCATTGCAATCAACCCTCAGCATTGCATTCCTACTCTTGTAGACGGAGATTTAAAACTGTGGGAAAGGTACTTTCTCTTTCTCTCTCTCTCTCTCTCTCTCTCTCTCTCTCTCTCTCTCTCTATATATATATATATATATATATATATATATATATATATATATATATATATATATATATATATATATATATATATATATATATATATATATATATATATATATATATATATAGTTATGTATGTATAGCAAAAATAATATTGCAAACTTGCGCAGAAAGGCATACATTAATTTTTTTTTTTTTAAATTAATATTTATTTAAAAATTTTTATTATTTAAGAAACAACAGAATTAATTTGACGTTTCGGGGCAACTAGACCCATGTTCAGTAATGATCTGTGAGCAGAAAAAAAGAATAATTAAATAAAGTAAATATATAATTATGAAGTATGAGAAATATATATTAAATGAAATAAAATGGTTATAATTATAATATAATATGGTGGTTATATATATATATATATATATATATATATTATATATATATATATATATATATATATATATATATATATATATATATATATATATATATGGTATATAGTATACACTGAGTATAAGCAGATTTGTATTAGGCACAATCAACAATAAGTATAGCCACGGTAAAGCAGTAGACTAGGTTTAAAGACGAATAAAGAAATAGTACATATGAGGAGATCAAGATTTAGTTGGTTGGATGAGTGAATGAGAGAATATAAATATTTAGGGATGTAGGATAGAGGAAAGGGTATAGGAGATGAGAAGGGTATGTAGGGGAGATAATAAGAGTGGGGAATGTTGGAATGAGAAGGAAATATAAAAGAGCGAAAATAACTGGTGGAGGGGAGCAGGGTGAAGAGAAATGAGATGAGAAGAGGAATGGAAGAGAGAGTTGTGTTAAATTAGAGTCGATTGTTTTTTCTTTTTTTTTTTTTAACGATCGAATTAACAATGGTAAAGTTTGAAAATCGGAATGGATGATCAACTGTCTGTGTGTGTTCACAGATGGATGAGTGTTCGGGTGCTTAGGAAGGGAGATTAGTACGGAAGGGCGTCCCCCTATGCTTGTAAACCCTTAGTTGAAGTTGTAGGGGCGTGTGGCCCACGTAGGAGGAGTTGCATCCCGCGCATGTAAACTTATATACCATAGAGGGTCGTAGCAAATCAGGGAGGATATTTTTGTATGAAATGAGTGAACTAATCGAGAATGAGTTTGTTCCGATAAGGCCTGGATTAATTTGGAGGAAGAAACGTTGGAAAAGTGTATAGAATTCTTTGTTGAGAGAAGGGGTTAGTGAACCTAGATATGGTGTAATTAGATGGATTAGGAGTTTGAGAGCTATTGGTGTAGGCAGTTGGGGCCGGAAAATGTTATAGAAGAATTCGTATGTGGTTGTTTCTATGAGGCAAGGTTGAAAAAAATTGAAAGTGAAAAATTCTTTGATATATATATATATATATATATATATATATATATATATATATATATATATATATATATATATATATATATATATATATATATATATATATATATATATATATATATATATATATATATATATATATATATATATATATATATATATATATATATATATATATATATATATATATATATATATATATATATATATATATATATATATATATATATATATATATATATATATATATATATATATATATATATATATATATATATATATATATTATTATTTATATTAAAGTTCATGTTGAATTTTTGCAATTCCTTTTCAGTCGGGCCATTTGTTGTTATCTGGCAACTCGATATGGAAAGGATGATACCCTATACCCAAACGACCCCAAAATTAGAGTTCTCATTGACAGACTCCTTTACTTCGATATGGGAACTCTTTACAAGAGATTTGGTGAATACGTCGTACGTCAATTGGATTTTTATTCTCTTCATGTTGTACTCAAGCAATAATAATAATAATAATAATAATAATAATAATAATAATAATAATAATAATAATAATAATAATAATAAATAAATATATAATAATAATAATAATAATAATAATAATAATAATAATAATAATAATAATAATAATAATAATAATAATAATAATAATAATAATAATAATAATAATAATAATAATAATAATAATAATAATAATAATAATAATAATAATAATAATAATAATAATAATAATAATAAAAAATATTAATATTTATTTATTTTTTAATTAAATGCTTAAATTATAATATATATTATATATATATAATATATATATATATATATATATATATATATATATATATATATATATATATATATATATATATATATATATATATATATATATATATATATATATATATATATATATATATATATATATATATATATATATATATATATATATATATATATTATATATATATATATATATATATATATATATATATATATATATATATATATATATATATATATTGTCGTTTTTTACAGTATCCAGTAATATTTAACGATGTCAAACCCGATTCAGAAAAGCTTCAATCTCTTCATGAAGCCCTAGGATGGTTAGAGGGCTTCATAAACGGTCACGATTTCGCCGTCGGAAACAACCTGACGATTGCCGATTACGTATTGATTGCTTCTGTCGATACTTTTATAGAAACGGGAATCGATATATCGAAATACCCAAACATTAAAAATTGGGTCCAAAGATGCAAGACTCAGATGAAGGATTATGAAAGTGAGAATGGAAAAGGGGCGAAGGAGTTCGGTGCTTGGGTTAAGCCAAAATTATCATAAAATGTATATCGAATTATAATTTGAATTGTTTTCTTTCAATGAAAAAAAATTACAAAACTAAAATTTAAAGTTATTTTATTTACTTTTTTTTAATATTAATTTTTAAAAAAATTAATGAGATTATAAAAGAAAGGGATTGAAAGAATTTGAATAGAAAGATTTATTATATATTTTTCTTTGCTATATCGTCTATAGCAATTAAGAAATTTAAGCACTGAATCAATATTAATCACATGAGTCTAAGTACAATGGCGATTGTACTTGAATAATAATAAAAAAAAATATCCTCAAGAATATAACTTACATAATAAACATTTTGAAAGATGTACAATCTTAAACAAGTGCAAGGACTCCAAGTATCCTGGGCCAGGAACGGTTTCCCCTACTTCTATAACACAATCCAGGATCATATATATATATATATATATATATATATATATATATATATATATATATATATATATAATATATATATATATATATATATATATATATATATATATAATATAATAAACTCTGTTTATTACTACTGTCTCTATCCTCAACTTTTAGATAAAGGCGGATGTTGAGCATATATGCGCAACGATGTTTCTTGTTCTCGTGTATCTAATTTGAAGTCTTCTGAATTCTTCACTTTATTTATGCCTTAAACTCTCTAGTAACTGTACAACTAAATTCATTTGTTCTTTCTACTTATTTCCTAACTCTACAGGCTATAAAACATGCTTGAACTATCTTAACTCCAAAATATAACACAGTATTTCCTCTTCGCCTTTTTTCTGAAATTATCTTAAGTGATTTCAACGTTCACCACTGCCAATGGCTTTCATTTAGTTCTCATGATCCAGCTGGTGAACACTTTTCTATCCAGAACACCCTTTAATAGTATCCCTGACAGTATTGGTGATGAACCCAACATACTTGATATTTTCTATTAACTTCTTATCCTTCAACTTACACTGTTCTATTCTTTCCTCCTTTAAGTTCATCCAATCACCTCTGTCTCTTAAAGTCTTCAGCAAGAACGACTTCCACCTTCGGTGATAAGATGTTTGTGGCAATTCGGTGCCGCTAGCTGATCTGACTTATGATTGCACTTCCCAAATTTCCATGGAATGATTACTGTTTACGTGGGATGGGTCCCGCGGAGTGTGCACAGCACATAACCGAGGTGATTTTCTCTGACATGGAGGTGTACATACCATATTCTTTCCCTTTCAATAAACCTAACAAACCTTGGTATAACACTACTTGCTTCTCGTGTTATTTTCCGCAGGGATGCTGCTTTCAAGAATTACCTTCATTTTCAAACTCCCGAAATTCATTCAACTTATATTTCACCCCGAAATTGTGCAATATCTATTATCCGTAGCACCAAAAATCATTTCTTCAGTTGAATATGCAATAATGTTTCTGGTCTCTTCTCTTCCTCGAGCAATTTCTTGAATTTTGAGAAAAAAAAATATGTCTAATTTCTTTCTCTAAAAAAGAAGCTCATACCTATGCATATTACGTAATCAATCACTAGTTTAACATAACGATTTCAAAGCTTACTGAATATCTCCTTACTTTTAAAATTATCATTACGGTTTATTATTTCTAACACTCAATTAGCTTTATTTCTGGTTTTATAGACACCGCTTTGACTTTCAAATTACTTTTGAACATCATAGTTAAATCTTTTTTTCTTTATTCACAGACCACAGCCCCAAGCTATTCCCCTAACATTTTGAAATTTAAATTCTAATTAGAATAACCCACTTGGAAATTTTTTTACAACTTTTATTGCTAAAATTAATTTGCCACTTTTCAGTTCAGTCAAGAAGTTTATTTAAATCACGTTGAACCTTCATAAATCCTATAATACTTGTAACAAGATATACCAGCGAGTTACTGTTATCAGGAAGCTTAGAAACTGAACATTTAATTCCCTTACTCAAATCAATAATACAGATTGAAAATAGAAGTAGGCCCAACACAGATTCCTAAGGAGCCACTCCCTTTCCCACGTTCCTATTATGATTTAAAGCCCTATAATTTTAAACACTTTCCCAAGTTCTACGACCACTTATTTATTCAATAATGTACAAACCATCCTAAACCTTACTGATATAACTTGTGCATCATCCTTTTATGAGGTATCTTATCAAAAGTTTTTTAAAAAATCAAAATTTACTGGATCACCTGTCTCTCCTTTGTCCACGCCACTCGTCAGTAATATGTTCCATAAATTCCAAATTTATATCTTACAAGATATGTCTTTCTTAAAACACTGTTGAGAGTCTCACAAAATCTTACTGCTGACTATAATTTTTTCCAATTGTTTTTTCAAAAAAATTTTTTTTTCGAGAACTTTTAATACTAATGAGGTTAAACCAACTGCACTATAATTTCCAAGATCGTAATGTTTATTAATTGGACTTACATAAGAAATTTTTCAATCTTCTGGCATCTATAGCAATAATTAAGAGACCTATTAGAAATTGAACATAAACCAAATGCAATATTATAACTACTTCCCCTTATAATTATGATATATATGCAATTAGAACCTGTAGAATTATTGAATTCAAAATGTTCAAATTAATTTCAATCTTATCATCATCAATTAAGAGTTCAAAGAAACCTCTTTTCTTCTCCCTGATGTAACTGGTATCAAAGATTTCATCTGTAAATGTTGAGTAGGGAAATTCGGAACATTGTAGTAAAATATAGCCACTTACAACTGAATAAGGCTAATCATCACGTTTGTGAAATGAAAGAAAAAGAAATTAGTTTAAATGAAATAGTAATCTTGGACTTACCATTTACGGTTTTCCAAAGAAATTGTTCTCTTTGATAGGTTCTGAATTATATATTAACAATTCGAACTTATTAGAGGTATATTTTGAGTAGAAGAGTCAATTGAAATATTATAGTAAGAAAGAGGTCAGAGGTGAAGATAAAAATTACCTCATAAGTCATACTGAATTCAGAACTTTCAAGTCTGTAACGAATAATAATAATAATAATAATAATAATAATAATAATAATAATAATAATAATAATAATAATAATAATAATAATAATAATAATAAATAATAATAATAATAATAATAAAAACTTACATTTTGTTAATACATTTAAACTCTTTGACGAAAATTTGAAAAGTGAATTTGAGAACCGGCAACTTATTTAGGTGCCAAATATTTAAGTGCCATTTCGCCATAAAAAAAAAAAAAATTATAAAACTTTATAAAGAAGAATTTAATATAATTTCTCCGAAATAAAAGAAAACTTAAAAACGACAAAGTACCTACACTAGATAAAATATTAAAAGTATATAAATAGTTTTTATAGAAAAGTAGATTAGTTTTGGTGATTCCGTAGCTATATTTATTAAATTGTCATCTGGCAACATTGCTCGTGTTTTATTTTGATTTACTATGGACAGGACAGGAGCAACGGTCTAGTCATGTCATTGTGGGAAAGTGAAAATATTCGGTACTTTTAATCACATGTTGTAATTGTGGTTTAGTTTGGAATAATGGCCTTTTTTTTTTTAAATTCACATTTTGAAAACTAGATTTTTTTCGTTGTTTGACAAATTGATGGTGTTCGAGCAGTTCTACTCTTGCCATATTTGTTATTTGCATAGATTTAGAGATATTTTTACCATTCTTATTAGCTTAGTAAATTAAAATGATTTGTTTATCAAATTGAGATAGGGCCTTTCATTTGTGTAACTCAATCTTGAACTTTGTTATTAGGCTTAGCCTTTGGAAAATAAAATGAATTTCAAAACTAATAATCCATTTTAAAAATAGAGTATAGGACCAGCACCCCATCTTGATATGGAAACGGGCAAGAGTTAATAAAAATACCTTGTTAACAGAATTGGTGGTTGGTATTGCCATAGTTTCGAATAGCGAATTTACACAAAATAAAGCAGATAGAGGCAATTTGTAACAACATACCATCTTCTAAGAACTTTATCATTCTATCTAAAAATGTATCATTTAAACTAAAAATCCAAGTTAATTGTGGATAAAATTTTGTTTCTGCAATCAAGGCAAAGAACAAAAGACCCAGTTAGTGGAGTATGAATATAGAATGGATAAACATCAATTTATTAGAAACTAAATATTCTGATAAGAATTTGTTATAAACTATATAAGGTTTGGCTCGAGTTGATGGGAAAAAATTAATGATTAATAGTAGAAATTATTTGAAAGTTTTGTAGCAGTATTTAGAAATCAAAAAGTAAAGCTAACAATATTTGAAATAATAAACTATAATGGTAATCATATATAAAAAAAAATGGTCGGTAATTTATATAATGGTTGTGTTAAGACCATTAGTTATGTATATACTTATGTATTTGTTTACACTCCTTATCAAAAAGACATTAAATATGCTGGAGACAGTATAACAGAGCAACAAGAATGATTTTTTTATTTAAAAATGTTACATTGATATAGCCTTTGGTCACGACTCATATTACTTGAGGTATTTTCTGTAGAAAGAAAATTTAGAGAGGATATGATTCAGTTTAAGCAATAGTGGTTAATTTTTGGAATGGTTTACCACAAGGTATGATTGATAGCAATTCTTTCAACCATAAAAAAAAGGTAAATCAATTGTATGGATGATTAAGGTATAGCATGATTGACTCTGCTTTTGCAGTCTTTATTTGTTTTTTGACTTAACTTCTTTTACAGTCTGTATTTGTTCTTTGACTAACTGCTTTTACAGTTTGTATTTGTACTTCGACTTAACCATGTCAGGTTTAATACTTGGATTCATTTTAAAGGAAGGAAAGGTTATATTTATTACTCTGTTGACCATGATTCTCATTATAGTATGCTATAAATAGAAAACCCTCAGATTGTAAGAGAATTTTACTTACATTAGAAGCACCAGCAGTGCTTCTAATTATATAAATATTGATGGAGAGAAAATTGTATTTAGTAGTTAATGCATATGTCACTGAGAGATATTTATATTTATTGATTTTTCACCTCAGTTATGCATATCCTTGAGAGTTAATTTATACATTTATAAGAAAACTAGAAAGATAGATAAAGGAAATTTAGTACTTTTCCAATATGTGATCTACTAAAGACTTATAAGAAAAGAATCTCTGGATTTATATTCAGACATTTTGAATGATATTAGACAAGTTTATTAGTAAAAAAAATTTTTTTTTTTTTTTTAATTTTGTTTCTAGTTCTTCATATTTTAAGCTTTCTAAATTTTTTTTTATTTAGGTACTGAGAGCTGATTTTTGCCAGGTTAAGCCTATTCACTGGCCATTAGCATACATTTACCCTTCAAGTCCAAGTTAGGTTGAGTCGAACTAGTTTGCTAGATCTAACAAACTACTTCGACTTAATCTTGACTTAAGGGTAAATCAACACTATTGTCACTGCAAATATTATAGAATGGAATGGTAGATGAATGTTCTAGATTGGTAGATCTCGGATCACATATTGGGAGAGCACAGAATCTTGAATTAGAAATTTTTTTTCACTCAAAATATAAATATCAATTAATTATAAAAAATTTGTACAAGCTAAAGTAACATAAAAATATATCTGAATTCTAATATACCTACATTTGCCCAGTCAAAATTTTTAGCCTATGCATAAATACCCCATTTGACAATTTTCACAATAAAAGTATTCAGGACATCTTAAACTAGTTTCATTTATTATAGTGTTTTCCCATAATATTTTCTTGAATTTATATTTGATTATCAGCTTTTACTTAAAAAAAGAGGAAAATTTTCAACTTTGTATTTAAATTTTTTTTTTTGAATTTGTCATTATGAAACTAAAAATCAAATGAATTATTAATGATTTTATAAAAATTACTACATTGGAATCTAAAACTATGAGTGCATTATTAAAAGGTTTAAAGTGTAAATCAAATTTTTGTCCACTTCATATTTATCTCATGTCTGCATTTGTCCCACTTTATAGTAGGCCTAATATATATATATATATATATATATATATATATATATATATATATATATATATATATATATATATATATATATATATATATATATATATATATATATATATATACCAGTATATAAAATTTTATATAGGGATAAATAACTTTAAGTAATACAGAATGGCTGAAAAACCTCAAACTGAGCACCTTTATTCTTATAATAGCCCACCACCAACCTATGAAGAAAGCAAGTATCATCAAAAACTTGAAGAAGCACCTAATTTATCTGCTATGGACACTGAGTATACTTCACAAAAGGTATGTTACTATAGTTTTTGAGCCAATTAGCTTATGAACTGTTTTCTTTATGAAAATGAAGAAAAGTATTTAGACTTGAATATTTGCAATAAAACTTTTGATGAAAAGTGTAGCTGTTTGTACCATGATTATGGTACTGCTAAATATATTTTTTTTAAAAGGGTGATGTATTACTATATTCCTGTCAAAAGGAATTGGCAGGAGTGAAAGTATTTTTAATTTTTCTTTGAGATGGAAATTAGAAGTGAGATACATATATATTAAAATCTCATTAAGTATGAAATAAAAATGCTTGTAAATTTTCTTGTTTTTTTTACTGGCTCTATGATTTAAAAATTTTCAGGCTCCAAATCTATGTCCATTATTTTAAATTTCTATCCCAGCTCCCATTTTTATTTAAATTCTATATGTGAAAAATATTTTATAGTAACTTTTTTTTTTTTATCCGAATCTTTCTCAGAATAGATGTGATAGTGAGTGTGTGTGGAGAAAAGAGTTGTAAAATCAATGACTGTCCATGAACTCACAACTTCTATAAATATTCTAAGTAATAATCAGAAAGATAGAATGATGATTATAACTCATCAAAGTTGATTTTTGCTTGTGATGGGTTTTAGGGTTAGATAAAAAGGACCCACCCAGTCCAGTATCATGATTACACAGACAGTGATAACAGATTTCTAATATTGTACCTTTTTGTACCAAATGCAATTAAAAAAAAAAGTATCAGAGCAGCAAAGATTTGTATATTTTCTGATAAGTTTCAAAACTTTTCTGACAAAAGTACTGTATATTTAAGAAATAAATAGCTCAAAGAATTTTTATTAATTGAGAGAAGGAAGGAAAAAGTATATTTCAAGCTATTTATCATCATCTAAAATTAAATATATATAAATTTTTACAAAATTTAATGAAAAATATATACAGTTTGATTTTAAGGTAGAGTTTACATGGAAACTGTTGGGTACTTTATGTTCTGTAGTTTGTTTTTCTAATTTATTTTAGTCGATTAAAGAAGAATCCATTTGTGTGTTTAATTTATATATTTTTATAGTGTTATGTTATGATGGATGATATAAATCAAGTATTACTGTGAAAGTCACTTAAAGGGGAATTTTTATCAAGAGTTTTGTAATTAAAATTTATATCTGAATTACCAATATAAATTCTTTTAATTTCCTTATATTTTAAGTGAAATTTGTTTCTTTTATGCTCACAAGACTGAATAATTCACCTTCAATGTCACAAGTCTATTAAGAATTCCTTAAAGAACTCAAACTTTTGTAGATGATAAAATCTTATCATCTACAAATATAAAATTTGTTGAGAAAATAGAAAAAAAGAAAACCAATATAAGTTTCACATATTAAATATTACTAAATATGTAAATGTGCGGATTATATTTAGATATTTGGAGATTATTTATATTTTTAATTATTTAATAAATTTCAATTAACTTCAAGCTTATATATTTTTAATTAATTCCACTCACTCTTCAATCTTTCTAACTTTTCAGTTTTCTGACCCATCTTTCAAACTACCTTTCATATTCATAACCTGCTGAATTCTTCTGGAAATGGATAAATGTAAATCCTGGATGGTGAATAATGGCATGCTATATCATTCATCATGCAAAACTAGACCAAATTTCTTTAGAGATTCTGGTGGTGGATTGCAATTCTTAACTATGTTCTCCAATACTGACCACAGGGATAATATAATATTAAGGGTCTAGCCTATTGTGGGTTCCAGGAAAGATTTGAAATCTCATCTGTATAATCATCAAACCATGATTTGTCAACATGAGCTCTGTGAAATGGAGCCCTATCATCTTGATAGATGTTGATAACCCAGGAATCAGTGTCTGCACATAAGATGAATTTCTTTGCAAAAATGCTTACGCAAACATTATTGTGCATGAAGATAAGTAGCCTGCAGAATACCAATATTATTGCCCAAGCCCAAACCATAATGAAACCATGCTTTACTTGTGTCATAAGACGTTTTGATCATAGGTCTGTGTTCTCTATATTTAAACTTGGCTGTAGGTTGGGAACAGTGTGAATGTTTATTCAACTGACAAAAGGACTGTCTTCCATTCTTGGTTGCAGTCCAATCCTTATGAGTTATATGTGCTGAACCACACTCCTCTTTCTGGCATTCACATTTATAAGAGATGTTGTGATTGTAGCACGCCCATGAATATCTAGTCTAAGGAGTTACCTCTTTCACTGTTTTTGTGCTAACAGGGTTTGCTAGGCTTGCAATTTAGCTCAGAAGTAACTTTTGTAGCTGTTGCTTTATTTTTTATTGCAGTAATCTGCACTGCTCGTCTGTCCATGTCACTCAATTTCGAATTATGTCCATGCTGGTGGTAATATTTTTTTGGAAGCACAATATGTGCTCACGACCTTGGATATGGTATCTCGTGATACGCCAAATGACATTGCCACTTTGCTCAAAAATGCACCAGAATAGCAAAAATAACGCCAAGAATAACTTTTAATGATTATTATTATTATTATTATTATTATTATTATTATTATTATTATTATTATCATCATTATTTAGTGATGCCTATTTACTTGGATGAGGTGTATTTGGTAACAGCTTTGGTTCCCTCTGAGACAGCGTGTTTTGCTAATTCTCCAGGAAGCAAAGCCTGACAGCAGTTTGAATTTCCCGGGAAGTGATGGTTGATCCTTGTTGTAATGAGCTATTATTATTACTAGTATTCTCAATGTAAACATAAAGTAACGTTCTTTGTTACTGTTACTTGCATGATTAACATTTAATTTTGTTACTCTAGAAGTAACCTATCATAACCTGTAATTATTAAATTAAGTATAATTATATATATAATAATATGAATTAAACTTTGGGCTCAATGGAAACCGCAGTGTTTTCCCCAGCAGCCCCTTTTCAGTGAAGTGGACAGTCACGATATTATTATTAAGATTATTACTGAATTTAGTAGAATAGGACCTACTATTAACCTTTCAACCTGTAAATGTACCATTTTCTGAATAAAGATTTATGAATGAATTATTATCACTCAGGCTCAATCTTTCCAGTCTCAAAATACAAAACAGTCAGCTGCCTATCAGCCAACCATGCAACAACAGCATCAGAGGGTAATTGCTGTTCCACCATTTTATGCAGGGCAGCAAGTTTACATTCCTGTAAGTAAAAAAAAAGTATTAAAAATGTAGCATTATTATTTTTATTATTATTATATTGGCAAATAAATTTAGCTAATTAAGCTCTTTCTATTTTGTATTACCAAAATGGTTTTGTTTTATCTTTTGGAACGCTGCTTCTATCAAATCAGCAATGGCCGCCGGATGTTCCCATAGGTTTCTTATAATTTGATAGCTAGTCCTGTGTAATATGAGAGAGCATTACCTCAGAAGAAGGTTGTCTGTTATCTCTGGTTGTTTTTGACATTAATCGCAAGTTGGGAATGCAGTGGTTTGAATTTTGAATCTTTGTGTGCTTGTAAATTAGGGTGGTGACCCAACCTAAATCTGTCTAGAGAAATTTGAGTTTTACGAGGCAAGGTGTTTTTTGAGTTTGTAAGGTTAGTTGGTTGATAAAGTGGTTTGGTTGGCGACTATTAATATAATTTGTGTTATGCTCGTGTGTATGTGCTTGGATGTAGGATTTTTTTTTTCTTCAGCTTATCGTAAATCAGGTGAGTGCAGATGGAGTCCTTGAAGAGAGGAAGATTAAATGTAGCAAGAAAAGCTGATGAAGGCAGAGAATTCCACAGAGCAGAAGTGGCTAGAAAGGAGGAGTCGCCACAACAGACAAGCCTGGGGTTTACCATATTCACATAATTCATGCGAAAGCATGGCACCCCTTGTGCTATGCCAGCTCAGATGCACACTCTCTTAGAACATGGGGAGGAATGCCATCTGGGTTGCTGGCCTTCCTGACAATCATACAGTAGTTCTCAGGATCCCATGGACCTGACCATGTGTAATTATAGGTGAAGTTGTCTGAGGGAGTGTCTTTAAAATGTTTAGTTTCTTATTTGAAGAAATGTTTGTGTAGTATGTAATTTTTTTTTTTTTAGAAGGTAAAGTGAGTATCATAAGTAAAGCAGAGGATTTTTGGAGATTTATTGAGGGGAATATGGTTGTTATTTAGTTTTGTTTGGAGATGGGTGGAAGATTGATATGTTAGTGGTGATTAGGGTGATTGAGAATTTTTCCAGGGAGGCTGTTACTATGTTGGTGTTGAGCCATGATTCTAGTTGTAGAGTATATGACTTTGTGTGAATGATGGTTGTTGGTATGGATATGACATCGAAATGCGTTTTTAGTTTTGTTTTTAATGTTTGTGGGATAAGTAAATCGTCTGTGAATATATAGAGAAGAGAAGATAGGATGTCCGCCTGTAGGACACCATTTTTTAATTTTACTGTGTGAGAGGTGGTGTTTGATGGTTACTTGAGCTGTGCGATCAGAAAAGAACCATTTTCTTTTTTTTTTTTATTGAGTATAGTAAATAGGATTTTTTGTGTAAGATTATGGCTGGCGATGACAAAGGTTTTGTTTATGGCAATGCCTACGAGTACAGTTCTGTGGATTATTTTTTATTTTTAATGTTTTATTTTTTTATGAGGGTATATGATGTTTTTTGGGTGATAGTAGTCAGGGCTGTGGTGGTTGAGCGCGATTTCTTGAATCCATGCTGAAAGTCTGGGGACTGTTTGAATAGGTATATCTTTGTTATATATGAGTTTTTCTAAAAGTTTGCATAGTATGGACAGAAGTGAGATTAAATGTTACGAAGAAGAAAGGTTTGGGTCTTTCCTTGGTTTTAATTTGGGTATTACTTTTTTCCATTTTGCGGGGATTTAGTTAAGTATTTATTATTTGTTACAGATTTTAGCTAGATATGTAGTAGCTGAGAAGACTTCGATATTTTAGAGACAGGTTGAATTGTCTGGGCTAGCAGCTGGGGAGTTTTTCAGAGGTTTTGATTTGGAAGGAAAATGGATGGTTTGGATTTTGTTCTTGTTGTGCTTATCTGAGCTGTTGGATTATTTTCCTATTGTTATAATGTGTTGGTTTATTGGAGACATCTGAATAGTATTGAGGTGGAATATTGCAGTAGTATTTGGGTGATGGGAAAGTGCAATTTCCTGTGAGCCATATCATACTACACTTTCTTTATATATATATATATATATATATATATATATATATATATATATATATATATATATATATATATATATATATATATATATATATATATATATATATATATATATATATATATATATATATATATATATATATATATATATATACGCACAGTTTGTGTGTGTTGTGTTTTATATAACTGGCGAGGAATTTGGTTGAAGACTGGATGATCCAGCTTAAAAATTCTATATTCCCGACAAAGGCTGGATATCTGATCAGCTGGAGCAATCTTCTTATCTATTATTCCAAAATTCTTTTAAATTGTTTGTAAACAAGCAGTTGAAATAACATTTCACTATAATCGTTATTAGACATACTAGGCGATTAGTTCATAAGTATAACCACTAAGAATCTTAATTTAAGAACTCCTTCAAGACCTTGCAAGAAAATATGTAAATTTCCATATAGTGTCTTCATTAATATAATTTTTTTATGAAATTTTTCAAAAAAAAAAACAAAGAATTGGATGAAGTATATAAATTTTGCTTATGACATTTTTCTATATACCCAATCATTTAATCTCTTTGTTCTCTATTCCCATTTGTATATTCAGCAAAAGAATGTGCCCACAGTCAAATCAAGTTTCAAGTTTAGTATGTAGAAAAATATCATAAATAAAAACTGCGTAGATTATCCATTCTATCTATCCACTCTGAAAACTTTATAAAAATCGAATGAACTGTAGAAAAAAATTTGTTGCTAATTTTCAATTTTGATTAAAAAAATTTTTTGTACACTTTGTCAGTTAATTAATATGAAAAAATCTACTCCTAGAGATTGTTATTTTTTGGATAGTATTTAAACAAGGCATTAATCTAAAGTTTTTGTATTGCTGAACCACAAAGTCTCATAAGAGTTTCGACATTTTTTTACATCTGTTGTTATAAACTGTATTTCATCATCTTTTCACTTGGTGTCAAAAGTTTTTGGTAATTGATCCGCGGTAGGGCTTTGCTGAAGCTCAATAATTCCTTCCTTTAGAAGTTTGTGGAGCATATTTCAAGTTGTTTATAACCAATCATTTATACTTTGTAATTTTATTTGTTTATCAAATGATTTACTTTGTTCATTTATTAATTGTTTAATAGGCCTCTATCAGAATGAGTTAAAGAAAAAGTCTTCAATATATTATGACATTTTCAAATGTT
>SEYY01019786.1:87500-97500 GCA_009176605.1 Armadillidium nasatum
TATGCCTAACGTAACATGATTTATACATCATAAGATACAGTGCCATCTAGAGGGTTTACTTAAAAATAACTTTTATTTGTTGTCATGGGTGTCGTCTGTATAATGTTACTATTCTTGAAGCCATTTTGGTAAAGCGGGAGTCGAAACACAGTATGGAATTATCATTTGAATTTCATTATTTGCTTGTGGCATGCTGTATTAATGTGTGTCAAGTATTTGAGTTGCTATAAGATGAGGGACAATATTTTTTGATGGATTGTACATAGATTCAGGGAACAATGTGTTATTAAAGTGATTGTTTTTGGTTTACAATATTTATTAAAGGTTGAGAACAGCACAATTTCGGTAACAAATTAAGTAGCTTTTTTTTTTAATTTATTTATTTGGACAGTTTGATATTTTAATTTTTCGAATTTGCATTTTTAAAAAATAAAATTACTACCAATTTATTAGTCATTAACCCTATTCTTGTTTTTTTTTTTTTTCTTGTACTAAAGGAAAACACTATTACGGAAGTTTATATTGTTTTGATTTTAATTGTTTTTTTGTGTTTGTCAGACGCTAGATGTAAAGTTTATGTAAATTAATCTTTATTTAAAATGCTTTTTTCATCAAATAACTTTTGTATATTAGTATATTTTTAGTATATAAAGTAAGCTTCTTAAATACTTTCCACATAAAATTGAAATTCAGCTTGTAATAATTGATAGTTTAAATACGAAGTTCAAAAATAACTAAAAAAATATATTTACAGTTAAAAATTTTAAGGAATTAGAGAAGAAAAACCTTCTTAAATGAGTACTTATTACTAGAATGATTATCAGTCAGCTGACAACGATTTAACAGTTAAAAAAATCAAATATATATGAACAGTATACGTAATAGATTATTCATTCATAATTTTATAATTCATGAGTATTAGTTTTCTTAGTTTTTACTTTTCATTGATCATTTTAGTTCAATGTTAATATTTATAATTATGTAAAAAAAAATAAATAAATAAATAGATTATTTAGTATTTTTACATGGTAATAAAGCTTATGGAGTTTGATTGGTTTATTTATTTTCCGAAATTTCGATTAATGAAAAGTATTTTAATTATTTGAATGTGAAAAAACTCAGGATTATTTTAAATCTTTTTCTCTCTCTTCACCCCTCCCCTCAGACAGAGCAAATTTGCAGAAAAGTTATATGGTACATCTTAGTCAATGTTCATATATATATTATATATATATATATATATATATATATATATATATATATATATATATATATATATATATATATATATATATATATATATATATATATATATATATATATATATATATATATATATATATATATATATATATATATATATATATATATATATATATATATATATATATATATATATATATATATATATATATATATATATATATATATATATATATATATATATATATATATATATATATATATATATATATATATATATATATGGGTGATTTCCTATTCACCTACTAAGGGCTTGCCAAATTGAAAAAAAAATTTTTTTATTACTTTGATCTTTATATATTTTATAATGTTATTGATTGATTTGTACATTTGTATTGTTTTGATGATGGCAATAAATATTATTATTATTATTATATTATTATATATATATATATATATATATATATATATTATATATATATATATATATATATATATATATATATATATTATATATATATATATATATATATATATATATATATATATATATATATATATATATATATGTGTGTGTGTGGTGTGTTAAGTTTGGCTGGTTCTTTCCGATACACTCCGTTGCCCTTTGGTTTGTCCTTTTCAAGTTTCACTTTCTCATGGGGTGTCTGGCTTCTCCCGACTTTTTTTTTTTTTTTTTTATATTTTTTTTTTTTTTTTTACACCTCACCACCACTTTTCACCTGTCCCCAGATCAAGCATATAACACAACATTTTTTTTTTTTAAATAACAGAATAGCGAAATATAAACCTACCTAGGAGATACTTGAAGGGGCGATATCCAAACAATGCCTCTCATCCTTTCCTCATCTCAGAATCACGGGAGTTGGCTGCCTCCGGTTGATGGGGTTGGTGCCGCCGACTTGCAATGGTGCACGGTTTTCTTTTTATTAATTTCTGTAAAATTCGTGGTCAATATTATAAATTTCAACTTTTTTGAACACCACTCATCTTCTAGAGTCTAGACCATACCTCTTGTTCTTAACAGAAATTCAGTCTTTTGACAGTAATTTTTTCTTTCTTACCTCATACTATCACCATCCTTAATTTTCAGTCGAAAGATTCAAAGGAGATTGTTGTGCATGCGTGTGCAACAATGTTGTTGGTTCTTGTATCTTTAATTCGATACTTGTGGATTAAGGCTATTTTGTCATTCTAAGACTATATTCATTTGTTCTGTTTATTTATCTCTGAACTCTATTGACTATCCTAAATTCTTTGACTTTCTAATCTTTCAAAATAGAGTACAATTTATCTTCTTACTCTGAAATTATTTTAAATTATTTTAATGTTTACCACAGCCAATGTTTTTCTCTCAGTTTAAAGATACAGGTGAACTTAGCTTTCATTTCTCTGTTCAAAATGATCTTTTTCAGATGGTGCAGCTCCCTACTCATACCTCTGATAAACTTCTAATCCTTTTCTTTATATTGCCATACTCTATCCAGCTCTTGGTTTCTCAGATCACCTTATCTCTGTGTCTTCTTTCTATTCAAGTCTTCCACGTGAATAATACCAGCTTGCTGTGTTGCAAGGAATGGTTTGTGTCATTTCGGTGCGTCAAACTGGTCAAAATTGTGGTCGTACTTCTTTGGTTTCCCATGGAATGATTATTGCTCCAGTGGGAGAGTTCCCCCGGAAGGGATTTTCTCTAGTGTTGAGGAGCACATTCCATATTCTTTCTCTTCAGATAAATCTAACAAACTCTGGTTTAGCTCTGGTTATTCTCGTACTATTCACCGTAGGAATGCTGCCTTCAGGAATTATGTAACATGTTTCATATCGGAATCCTGCATAATCTTTTTTGCATAATAATAAAAACTCTTCTCCAGTAGAAAATGCGAATAATCTTTCTGTTTCATCTTCCTCATTTCCTTTCTGGCATTTTATTTAAAATATTATTTCAAACTTTTCATCTTCCTCTTTATCACCTACTGTAACTTTTGACGACACAAGTTCTTTCCGCGGCCTTACCTTCTACTATATCTAAACCGTTGACTATACTCTTCAACCACAGCTGTAACACTTCTGTTGCAAAACTTATAAAACAAACATCATATTCGCATATTCAGATTTGAATACATATGTGGTATTTTCTATCACCCTTGTCACGAAAAATAATTTACAAGTGTTTAATCAAGAAGGAAGTGATAATTTTTTTATGTGTTTGTTTACCGTGTACTAGTCTAGGTGATTGGTCGTTTAAACTTAAACTTTTAGAACGCTGTAATTCGAAAACAAATAAAAATCGAATTACAACTTTTTGGAATTTTTTAGCCATAAATTTATGTGTAGAATACACTTCCGGAGTTTGGTGCGTTCCTTCTGACTCACCCTGTATAAAATATAATTTATAATATTAAGGAAATAGTTCATATTATGAATGGTTTATCTATAAATATGAAGATCATCTTCGTTTCCATTTATTTAGAATTTATATTAATAAGGAACCAAATTTTCACTACAAAATAAATGATAAATATGAAGAAGAATAAGAAAATAAAATAAAAAAAAAAAAAACTTTTCATACACTTGAAATCGAGGTATCAAAGTCCACAGAATTAT
Source organism: Armadillidium nasatum (assembly GCA_009176605.1). Lineage (NCBI taxonomy): Eukaryota > Metazoa > Arthropoda > Malacostraca > Isopoda > Armadillidiidae > Armadillidium > Armadillidium nasatum. The sequence continues at coordinate 91,326 of SEYY01019786.1, forward strand.
TATTATTATTATTATTATTATTATTATTATTATTATTATTATTATTATTATTATTATTATTATTATTATTATTATTATTATTATTATTATATATATATATATATATATATATATATATATATATATATATATATATATATATATATATATATATATATATATATATATATATATATATATATATATATATATTATATTATATATTATATTATTTTTTTTTTTTTTTTTTTTTTTTTTTTTTTGCCTCAAATAGATCCTATGTTAATGATGACCAAAGGGCATTTATAGGTGCTTTTATGGTTGCATATCCAAAATAATTATTTGCCTTACAGTGAGATCACTTGTAGATTTCTGTTAGTTCGCTTCCTTTTTAAATTACTTCTTAAGCTTCACTTTCAGAACTCTTAATGAAGGGTTCTGTGTGTAGCTCTCTTTCCTCGATTTTTCACCGGCATTTCTTAAATTTTCTCGTAAATGACACCTAAACTGTTCAGTTAATTATCAAGTTTGATGGTGATATGAAAAGGAAGAAGAGTTTGAAATAAACTCTTTTTTCTTGCTCCTCAGAAAGATGTCTTATTTCTCCTTATTCTGATGATTAGCAAACTGATCCAGGAGACCAACCTTTCTGCAGAACCCAGCACGAGTTCAGTTGCCAGTGGTACCGGAAATCCACCACATTTAGTTAGTGATATTGAGGCTGTGTAAAAGAATTTTACCAAAATAATTAGTTAAACGTTTTACTATTGCGAAAATCCTGTTCAGCAAAGAATAAATAATATTAAAAGCTCATTAATTTCTATTGGTGAAATCCCGGTGTTATGTTCGTTATCCGTCAAGAACACCTAACATTTAGTATATTTGTTGTATAATATTTTTGAGCATTGTTCTTCCTCTTGAATAAATTCATAAATACAAATAATATTGTAAATTTAACTGTAATCACTCATTCATGAAAATCAGATTATTCAGCTCAGAACTTCCTACATAGAATATTTAAAGTAAATTATTATTTCCTTATTTAATATGAAAATTATTCTAATTCTGATATTAAAAATAGTATAAATCGAATAGTAAGATTGATACAGTATAACTCCAGTATCTTAACTCCAAAATAGAACACATTCTTTCTTCTCCTTTCTCCGAAATCATCATTTTAGGTGATTTCAATGTTTACCACCCTCCAATGGCTTTCATCTAGTTCTCGTGATCCAGTAGCTGAATCGCCTATTACTACTTTTCTATCCAGAACAACCTTGAGCAGTTGGTGCATCTCCCTAAGCGTATCCCTGAGCGCCTTGGTGATGAGATTTTTTCCTAACTCTTATCTTTCTTCTTACACTGTTAAACCCTTTCCTCCTCTGTGTTCATCCGATCACCTTTTTATTTCTATATCTTCAACTGTCTCTTCAAGTCTTCTGCAAGAACGACTCCAGCCTTCTGCGAGGAAACGTTTCTGGCATTTCGATGCTACTAATTGGGCTCAACTTGCTGTTGTACTTTTCTTATTTCCTATGGAATATTTACTGTTTCTGTGGGAGGGGAATTCGGAGTGTGCCGAGCGCATAACAGAGGTGATTCTCTCTGGTATGGAGGCGTACATTCCATATTCTTTCCCTTCTAATAAACCTAACAAACCTTGATTTAACTCTGCTTGTTCTCGTGCTATCCCCCGCAGGGATGCTGCCATCAGGGAGTACCGTCGTCTTCAAACTCCAGAAACTCATGTAACTTATATTTTATCCCGAAATCGTGCCAAATCTATTCTCCGTAACACCAAAAACTAATTTCTTCGTTTAAAATGCAATAATCTTTCTGGTTCTTTTCCTCACGTTCTTTCAATCATTTTACAAAAAAATGTCAACTCTAACTTTGCTTCTTCCTCTTTCCCTACTTTAGTATCTTCTGACGGCACAACTGCTGTTTTGCCTTCTTCTAAAGCTGAACTCTTCACTCAAACTTTTTCCTCTAATTCAACCTTAGAAATTCCGGAGTTGTTCCTACTCCTTCAAAACCTTGCAATTCATTTATGCCTAAAATTGTAATTTCTTCTAAAGATGTCGTTTCTGCTGTTTATGAGCTTAACACTAAAAAGGTGTACTGTCCTGATGGTATCCCTCCTGTGGTTCTCAAAACTTCTTCTTTCGAGCTGGCACCCTGCCTTGATAAACTAATTCTCTCCAGTCTCTTTCTTCCCGTCGAATTGTTGCGTCAGTCTCTCTATACTATTACTATTATAATGGACACTGTTCTTCTGAACACTCCTGTCGCATACCTCCTCCATTGAGAAGGGCTCGCACGACACGTTTTTTTACACAGTCTCATCCTCTCTCTGTCCAACTTTCTGACCCTAGACTTCTATGCTCAATCTTACATGTACTCTACTGGTAAAGTCTGGAATACACTCACATCATCTATTTTCTCAACTTCCTATGCCTTAAAACGCAGTGTATCGGGACATGAAGGCCTTTAATTTGACCAGGCTACCGATTTTTTCCCTAACTATAGCGGAAATTTTTGTAGGCGTCTGGCCTTCACCCACCAGAGGTGATATATATATATATATATATATATATATATATATATATATATATATATATATATATATATATATATATATATATATATATATATATATATATATATATATATATATATATATATATATATATAATATATGAAATAGATCTTTCCCAACTCCGGTGGAATTTGGTAGGCCTCTGGCCTTTGCCCACCGGAGGATATATATATATATATATATATATATATATATATATATATATATATATATATATATATATATATATATATATATATATATATATATATATATATATATATATATATATATATATATATATATATATATATATATATATATATATATATATATATATATATATATATATATATATATATATATATATATATATATATATATATATATATATATATATATATATATATATATATATATATATATATATATATATATATATATATATATATATACAATATACATCAAGTTATATACTTTATTCCTGCAGTGCATCCGTGGCTATCAATTCACCCTTTTAGAATCTCAGTTGGAACACTTATATATAATATATATATATATATATATATATATATATATATATATATATATATATATATATATATATATATATATATATATATATATATATATATATATATATATATATATATATATATATATATATATATATATATATATATATATATATATATATATATATATATATATATATATATATATATATATATTATATATATATATATATATATATATATATATATATATATATATATATATATATATATATATATATATATATATATATATATATATATATATATATATATGTGTGTGTGCAATAATAAGCGAACCTCTACACGTGTATCAAATTAAAAAAAATAATCCTCTATCGGAGAAAACAACTTTCAATAATAATTAATTTTAAAGAGACGTTCCTTCCAAAAAATATATTTTGTTTCATCTTTTCAAAGTCTAAAAGACTCTTATTATTATTATCAGTTATATATATATATATATATATATATATATATATATATATATATATATATATATATATATATATATATATATATATATATATATATATATATATATATATATATATATATATATATATATATATATATATATATATATATATATATATATATATATATATATATATATATATGCTTTGCTTAGCTTTTATTGTTGATGAAATATTAACGAGGTATTTACTGAAATAGACATATAATTATCAAAAAAATGTTTTTGCTGTATTTAAGGTGTAATAATTATCGTTCATTTTGGTATTTTACACGTATATATATATATATATATATATATATATATATATATATATATATATATATATATATATATATATATATATATATATATATATATATATATATATATATATATATATATATATATATATATATATATATATATATATATATATATATATATATATATATATATATATATAATATTTTCAATGTAAAAATATGTAAATAGTGTAATTCAATTCTATTAAGTCTGCATAACGGTTCTTTGTGAGGTTTGATGACGTAGAAATAATTTCAAACAATTTCGATTTGTGATTGGTCAATTGATTTAAATCTTGCAATTTTCTTTGGGGAACGTTCAAAATGGGGATGACGTCACTATCACGTTTCTTCCTTTATTTGAATTTGGGAAGTTGTAACCTACGCCATAATATGGCAAGCAAAACTGCTATTCGCTTTCATTACTTATTATATCTACACTTTGGTATAATTCCCTATTGACATAAGTTATGTTCTTAACCTGATTACAAATTTTCTCGTTGTTTACATTGCATGAGTACTAAATATGTATCTATTTCATAAATAATTAAATAAAAATATCATCGCAATTCATTGGTTGGGTGGTAAGGGTATATTTGCTCCACGTAGATATTTGTTAGTAGTGCCATGCATTTGCATTCTTAAATAATTGTCTTTAGAACTAATATTATATAACACCGCATATTTTCAGGCTTTGGAGGTCTTACTTTCTCCTGTTCTTATTTTATGGACACATTTTAATTTTATTTCTAGGAAGAAAACAGATTTATTCATTTTTTTTATTCTAATCGCAGGCTAGACTCTAGTTAAGGATTCACAAGTTCTATTAGTCAGTTTAAGTTAAAGGTTAATTATGCAGATTTCTGATCTTTCGATATATCGAAACTCTGATTAATCTTAGACTTATAGATAATTAACCTAGCTTAACTTAACCAGACTATCTAACATAACTAACCTAACCTAATCTTACTTAAGTAGACCTAACCCAAAATAGCCTACATGATGTAATTAACTAACCTTTTATTACAAAAATTGATTATATTGATTATTTTAAAGCGATATAAATTTTGATATATCAATATCGAAAGAACAGAATTCTTAACAAAAGCCAATTATTATTATTATTATTATTATTATTATTATTATTATTATTATTATTATTATTATTATTATTATTATTTTATTCTTTATTATTATTATTATTATTATTTATTATTATTATTTTATTACTTATTACTTACTTATTAGTTCTGTTAATTAATTATGACGTCACAATGTGAACTTTAACAGGAAAAAAAAAGTAATTAATATTATTATATTATTATTATTATTATTGTTTATTAATTTTTTTATGTTGCTTTATGTCTATATATGAACTCAATAGATTTAATATTTAATAAATTTTGATGTAATGTACATTATGTATAATAATAATAATAATAATAATAATAATAATATAATAATAATAATATATATATATATATATATATATATATATATATATATATATATATATATATATATATATATATATATATATATATATATATATATATATATATATATATATATATATATATATATATATATATATATATATATATATATATATATATATATATATATATATATATATATATATATATATATATATATATATATATATATATATATATAGGCTTGGTAGGATAAGCCTGCCTTCAAACATTATGTCTAATGGGATTAAATGTTTGGCAAATTTCTAAGTTCGATATGTCGGAATATATATATATATATATATATATATATATATATATATATATATATATATATATATATATATATATATATATATATATATATATATATATATATATATATATATATATATATATATATATATATATATATATATATATATATATATATATATATATATATATATATATATATATATATATATATATATATATATATATATATATATATATATATATATATATATATATATATATATATATATATATAATATATATATATATATATATATATATATATATATATATATATATATATATATATATATATATATATATATTATATGTATATATTGAATGGAAAAACCAATTGAATATACAAATAATGCATGGCTCACAAGAGTATACCCCGACCCGTGATTGGTGATTTATATATATATATATATATATATATATATATATATATATATATATATATATATATATATATATATATATATATATATATATATATATATATATATATATATATATATATATTAGAGGTGGACCGGATAGTAATTTTTACT
>SEYY01019786.1:142500-145000 GCA_009176605.1 Armadillidium nasatum
ATATATATATATATATATATATATATAATATATATATATATATATATATATATATATATATATATATATATATATATATATATATATATAAATATATATTAATCATTGGGGCTCAAAAGAAACAGCAATGTTTTCCCCCAGCAGCCCCTTTTCAGAGAACTGGATGGTCACGATATTATTATTAAGATTATTATTGAATTTAGTAGAATAGGACCTACTTTTAAACTTTAAACCTGTAAATGTACCATTTTCTGAATAAAACTTTATGAATGAATGAATAAATGAATAATAATTAATTGAAAAGTTCAGAGTGGTTTCCTTGGAGTAATTAAAGCATTCACAGACTCAGAAGTACACATAAATGATAAGCAAAATTATATTAATTTTTACTTCAACCATTAATTCAATTAATTTTTACTTTACTTCAAACGCATATTTAAAGGGTTAAAATTTACTGACTTGTTTTAAAAATTAATTATGAAAAACTAAATATTAAAATCTAACTAAACTAAAATAAGCAAAACTAATGCATACTACTACTAAACTATACATAAAACTAAAACTTTATTAAATGAACTAAAAAGTTGAAAAAATTAAAAATTTAAATTGTAATACTTTTGAAACCATTAACCTCTTCAATTAATTAATAAAATATTAACAAAGAAAATAAGAAAAAGGAAAAAAAATTTGACAGACTTCGCGTCCAAATTTTTGTGAAAAGTTTAAAACCATCAGTCAGATGCTTGTTGATTCAGATTAATTGTTGATTCAGATTCATTTTGATTCAGATTGATTGATGATTCAGATTGATTGTTGATTCAGATTGATTGCTGATTCAGATTGATTCAACTGGTGTGAAAAGTGAAATCGTCAGATAGATTCTAATTGATTCGTTTTGATTCATATTGATTCAACTGATGTGAAAGGTGTAAAATTGTCAGTCAGATTCTTAGTGATTAATTCAAATATCGATTGCTTCAGCTGGTGTGAAATGTATAAAACCTTCAGTCTGATTTTTGTTGAATTGTTTTGATTCAGACTGATTCAGTTGATGCGAAAGGTGTAAAACTGTCAGGCAGATTCTTAGTGATTCAATTTGATTTCGATTGCTTCAGATGGTGTGAAAAGTGTGAAACCTTCAGTTTGATTCTTGTTGATATAGTTTTGATTCAAATTCTGTTGGTGTGAATGTTGAGAAACAGTTTGTCAGATTCTTGTTGATTTGTTTTGATTCTTACTGATTCAATTGTTGTGAACAGATCCTTAGAGAGAGAGAGAGAGAGAGAGAGAGAGAGAGAGAGAGAGAGAGAGAGAGAGAGAGAGAGAGAGAGAGAGAGAGAGAGAGAGAGAGAAATTACTACAAAACAAATTTAATCCATTCAGTAGAGACTCTCACCCTAAATACCTTTGGGGTTCGAAGAAGGTGTGAAGTAACTTTCGAAAAGGTAAGCACTTGTATGCCGAAATTAAGTAATAAATTGCCAAAATTAATATTATCATTCATAGTATCTTCCCTTCTATAAAAAAACGCTTGACTCACTATTCATTCACTCCATTATTATTATTATTATTATTATTATTATTATTATTATTATTATTATTATTATTATTATTATTATTATTATTATTATTTTTTTTTTTTTGTTGAAAACAAGAGACGTTTATTTGCTTCCTTATATTGTTACCAATAAAAAAAAGGTTATTTTATGTATATTTCTTTCAGTCTGCCTCCTCTTTTAATAAAATAAATTTAAATACACACAGACACCCATACACACACACACACACACACACACACACACACACACACACACACACACACACACACACACACACACTGGCGCGCGCGCTCAAGGAATATTTGAAACTAAATTTCCCCCTTTCTGATAGTAGTAAAGTAGAGGTAGTGTTTAATTTCATGCAATGAATCTTGGTAACGAACGTGTTGCCGTCCACACACGAAATCATGAATCAATATTCGCGTCAACTATTGATTTAGTCTTTGTAAAAGTTCACGGGAAAATAACTCAATGTTCATTTGAAAAAATAACTCATTTATTCCTTGTTTTCACCTCTCTCTCTCTCTCTCTCTCTCTCTCTCTCTCTCTCTCTCTCTCTCTCTCTCTCTCTCTCTCTCTCTCTCTCTCTCTCTCTCTCTCTCTCTCTCTCTCTCTCTTTCCCATTTCGTTTCCTTTTTCAATCTCGTCTCACTTTTTTCTCACCTCTCTCTCTCTCTCTCTCTCTCTTTTTCTTTTTCTCTATTTCTCTCTCTCTCTCTTTTTCTTTTTCAATCTCGCTTCCCTTTCTTCTCACCTCTCTCTCTCTCTCTCTCTCTCTCTCTCTCTCTCTCTCTCTCTCTCTCTCTCTCTCTCTCTCTCTCTCTCTCTCTCTTTCCCATTTCGTTTCCTTTTTCAATCTCGTCTCACTTTCTTCTCACCTCTCTCTCTCTCCATTTTCGTTTTCTTTTTCAATCTCTCTCTCCTCCCTTTCTCCTCATCTC
>SEYY01019786.1:150000-157500 GCA_009176605.1 Armadillidium nasatum
TATATATATATATAGGCAACAAAGCTTTCTATATAAAATAGTTGTAAAATTTGGTTTGAAAGCTAATAAATGTAACGTCAAGTGTCGCTCTGTCGCTCAAGTCTCCTTCGGCAATTTAATTGGATCCATTTTGCGGTTCTCATGTCAAATGGGTCAACCTGGAAGGTCAAAAGGATTCGAACGTGGTTTCAGAGTGATGTTTTTCAAATGTAAATGTCTTTTCTACATTTATTTACGGAATTTTTTCAGTAAAATATATTTTATTTAAAATTTATATACATTTGTGTGTGTATATGTGTGTGTGTGTGTGTCACTTAGATTTAGTTTTTATTATGGCGATTCTGTTGTCTGGTTGATATATATATATATATATATATATATATATATATATATATATATATATATATATATATATATATATATATATATATATATATATATATATATATATATATATATATATATATATATATATATATATATATAATATATATATATATATATATATATATATATATATATATATATATATATATATATATATATATATATATATATATATATATATATATATATATATATATATATATATATATATATATATATATATATATATATATATATAGTCTGATATTGGACTCGAACCAACAACCTTTAAGAGGTACTTCTTGCCCGTTGACCATTAGGCTACGGCAGTTTAAGAGGAAATTGCAATGGAATTGCTCATGATCTATAGTCATGATGTCAATCCCAAAGGACTCCCCCGACCGCAACTCGAGCAAATGGCAACGAGTTCAAAGGTTGAATCCATCACTCGCAGACAGTTATATAATAGATTTTAAGGTCTGCTATATCTCTCGCAGACTATTTTCATATAGAAAATTAATTTCTGCTATTGGACTCGAACCAACAACCTTTAAGATGGTAAGTCTTGCTCGCTGACCATGGTTGTTGGTTCGAGTCCAATAGCAGACATTAAGTTTCTATATGAAAATAGTCTGTGAGAGTTATAGCAGACTTTAAAAACCTATTATATATATATATATATATATATATATATATATATATATATATATATATATATATATATATATATATATATATATATATATATATATATATATATATATATATATTATCAAATAAATATATATTTATTTTATTAATTTTGTTTAGTGAATATATTTCGAATTTTTGAATTACTCTTCATATATTATTGCTTTTAAATCGAACTTGTATAGTCTTTCTAGTGGCATAACACCTGCTATGAGGAGGGTTCCTAAGGTCTTTGTCTTCCGTTCAGTTCATCTGTTCAACTCTCTGGCTCGAGATTTAACCACTATGCTTATCCTGTTTATTTTATTCAATTTATCTGTCTTAACATTGCAAATATTGTCCTAACGAATCGTTGGGACAAGTAGCAAAAATGTCACAGTGAAATTTGCAATAGAGAAAAGACATGTTAAGCATAAGAAAATCGCTTCACTGATTTATTTTCTAATAAGAAAATATCTGAAAAAAAAATTGGTTGAGACATTTTTTGCCACTTGTCCAAACGATTCGTTAGGACAATTTTTGCAGTGTACCGAACACATTTTTGACACTGTGTATCGGGACAGGATCTATGATTGGGAGAAGTTTGGTTGTCTACAACAGTGGTGGGTTTCGTATGGGTCTCTGAATTTTTATCGCTTTAGGGATTACAATATATATATATATATATATATATATATATATATATATATATATATATATATATATATATATATATATATATATATATATATATATATATATATATATATATATATATATATATATATATATATATATATATATATATACAGGTTCATTTGTATCACGTGTTCAGGACACGGGACCAAAATGCTTTTACAAAATTTGTTTTAAATTTTATGAATGAAGAGGAAATTAATATTACAATTATTTTTATTGATATAATAATATAATAATAATAATAATAATAATAATAATAATAATAATAATAATAATAATAATAATAATAATAATAATAATAATAATAATAATAAATTATTATTATATATATATATATATATATATATATATATATATATATATATATATATATATATATATATATATATATATATATATATATATATATATATATATATATATATATATATATATATATATATATATATTAATGGAAAGAAGTTCGTAGTTGTTTTAGCATTTGTAAATGAAGCATAAAAAGTTTAAAAGTATGAACACTTGCGGCGCTTGTCATAACCGATAACCGATAACCGATATCCCTAAATGATAAAGATCAAAAGCCGGTTTAGTACTTTTCGAGTACTAATTCACATTTGAATGGTAGATTTATCATCTGCATATTGTAAAAATGTACCTTTCTAAAACCTTTCTATAGAATGGAAATAGAAAAGCTTAGTCTAATTTCTCGCTCTTTCACTCTTTCTTAGAGCGGAATTATAAAGGTTTTTTTTTAGGTGATAGACAGTGCAACGGGATTGATGTGAGAATAACGTCTACAACTGTACAAATCTGTACATCTACCAATGTACCTTTCTATAACTTTTCTATAGAAAGGCTTAGTCTAATTTCTCGCTCTTTCACTATTTCGTAGAGCAGAATTATAGTTTTTTTTTCAGGTGAAAGACTGCAATGGGATTGATGTGAGAATGACATCTACAACCGGTATGTTGTATTCAAATATTCGGTATGATGTATTCAAATATTCAACTGAATATTTATATTTCGTATGATTAGAATGTTTAAATATTCACATCCGGTCGTATCCGGCTCGTCATTATATCAAACTGAATAAATATTATTATTTTGAAGATTATTATTATAAATTATAAAAAAAAATTTTTTTTTTTTTTTTTTTTTTTACATTTTTTTTTTTTTTTTTTTTTTTAAATTATAATATATATATATATATATATATATATATATATATATATATATATATATATATATATATATATATATATATATATATATATATATATATATATATATATATATATATATATATATATATTTGTTTGTGTGTGTTTGTGTTGTGTGTGTGTGTGTGTGTGTGTGTGTGCGTGCACGTACATGCGTATCCGGTCGTTAGATTATTCAGTACATCGCGTGAGCTCATGTTCTTATCTAATCGAGTTATTTTCCCTCATTCTTCGCTTTTAAAACTTTATTTCACTTTTAAAATATATATATATATATATATATATATATATATATATATATATATATATATATATATATATATATATATATATATATATATATATATATATATATATATATATATATATATATATATATATATATATTATACTTTGCTTCTTCCTCTTTCCTTCCTCTAGTATCTTCTGCCTGTATACAATTGTCGTTTTGCCTTCCTATAAAGCTGAACTCTTCGCTCAGGCTTTTGCCTCTATTTCAAATTTAAACGATTCCGGAGCTATTGCTACTCCTTCAGCCCCTTCATACTCATTTATGCCTAAAATTGTAATTTCTTCTATAGACGTCATTTCTACTCTCTCTGAACTTAACATTAAGAAGGTGTTACTGTCCTTTTGGTATTCCTGTAGTGGTTCTCAAAATTTGTGTTTCTGAGCTTGCACCCTGTCTTAGTAAACTATTTCGTCTCTATCTCTCTACTTCAGCTTTCCTTTCTTGCTGGAAACGTGCGCTCATTGAGCCTGTTCTGAAGGGGGACCCGTCTCAACCCCCTAACTACCATCACATATTTCTTTAGCCTTCTTTCTCTCTTAAGTTTTTGAATCTATTCTTAACAGAAAGATTTGAAAAAAATCATAATTCTTGTAATCTTTTCTCTGATCGCCAGAATTTCTTTCGTAAAAAAAAAGTCTCTGCTGGTGATCTTCTTTCCCTTCTCTCTGACTCTTGTTCCTCCTCACTTCGACGTTTCAGTAAATCTTTTGCTGTCGCAAACTTTCGATAGAGTCTTTCACAAAGCTTTGACTTCAAAACTTCCATCTTTCGTAATCTATTCTCTCTGATTTCCTTTTCGGTCGTTCTATAGCTACTGTTGTAGACGGAAACCGTTTAATTAAGCTTTAAATCTATTAATAGTAGTGTTCCTCAAGGATCTGTCCTATCCATAATGCTTTTTCTTTTTTTTATTAATGACTTTCTTTCTATTCATCTCCAATTCATTCCTATACCTATGACTCCACTCTTCATTACTACTCTCAGTTAATTGATGCAAGGAGTATAGCCTTGGAGCAACTAACCTATGATTTTTCTTAAATTTCAAATTGGAGCAGAGAAAAAAACATAGCCGTTTTCAATTCCTCCAAAACTCACTTTCTCTTCTCTCTACTCGACACAACCTTCCAAATAACTATTCCTTCTTCAAAAACACACAACTCAAACCTTCATCTGTCCTTAATATTCTCTGTGCTTCTTTTTCTCATCTTCTTTCTTGGAAAGATCATATTACACCTCTTTTTAAACAATCTTATAAGAGAATTGGGAGTTTTGAGGCGCCTTCAGAATTTCTTCACTCCACCCCAGTTCTTGCTCTTTATAGGGGTGTTGTTCGTCCTTGTATGGAGTACGCCTCACACATCTTGGGTGGTTCCACTCATACAGCTCTCCTTGAAAAGGTGGAGTCTTGGACTTTTCGTCTTATCAACAATTCCTCTCTCACTAATTCTCTCTAGTCTCTTTCTATCCGTCAAATTGTTGGTCACTCTCTAAATACTATTGCTATTACAATAGACACTGCTCTTCAGGACTCTCCCGTCGCATACCTCATCCATTGAGAAGTGCTCTTGTGACACGTTTTTAAACACATTCTCATCCTTTCTCTCTCCAACTCTCTGATCCCAGACTTAACCACTATGCTTAATCTTACATGTACTCTACTAGTAAAGTCTGGAATACACTTTCTCTATTTAGTTTCCCAACTTCAAATGCTATGAATCGAGACGTCGAATTTATTTTGACTAGATTCTTGGTTTTTCCTTAACACTGATGGAAATTTTAGTAGGTCTCTGGTATTTGCCTACCAGAGTTAAAGTAGAAAAGAATATTGTAATAATAATAATAATAATAATAATAATAATAATAATAATAATAATAATAATAATAATAATAATAATAATAATAATAATAATAATAATAATAATAATAATAATAATAATAATAATAATAATAATAATAATAATAATAATAATAATAATAATAATTTTTCAATTTCAATTGCCACAGTATAGCTTTCGTAAAATAATAATATTATTCAGAAGAAAGTAAATTTACAAGTTTACAGTGCTATAGTAGTTTCTAAACTACTAATTACAATAATAATAATAATAATAATAATAATAATAATAATAATAATAATAATAATAATAATAATAATGTTTCATAACTCTGAAAAGGGGCTTCTAAGGGGATACACATTGGTTTCCTTTGAACCCCAAAGTTTAGTGATAAATAGTTCATCAATATATTTTAATAAACATTTTAAGATACAAATATGATGCCTATAATATAATGAGCAGCAATAAATATAGTAATGATAATACATAAAGTAGTAAAGATGGCAATAATAATAATGATTAGAACAAAGCTAATACAAACAAGATAATAAGAATTTTTTAAGAAATATTGGGAATCTTTGAGCTCTAATCCTTATTCAATTTTCAATAACAAAAATTCAAATAATTAATTCATCGAATAATGATAATAGTAATAATAAAAATAATAGTAACGGGAATAGTATTTTAATATTTATTCAGAAACTATTTTCAGTAATAGTAATATAATTAAAGAAAAGGTAACGACAAACCAATAATAATAATAGTAATAATAAAAAATAATAATAATAATAATAATAATAATAATAATAATAATAATAATAATAATAGATTATTGATAAATCACATTTATGAAATATTAAAGCTTCTAAAACTTGCATTCAGAGTTTTTCATTCAAGTGTTATATACTACGACCGAGACAGAAATGACTTAAATAATACCTCAATAAATAACTATATATATATATATATATATATATATATATATATATATATATATATATATATATATATATATATATATATATATATATATATATATATATATATATATATATATATATATATATATATATATATATATATATATATATATATATATATATATATATATATATATATATATATATATATATATATATATATATATATATATATATATATATATATATATATATATATATGTGCATTTGTGTGCGTGTGCGTTTCTATGTTTATGGGAACAGTCACATACAGAATAACTTTAGGGCTGCGCCTCCATCAAATGTTGGAAGTTTTACAAGAAGTGTTCATGAGATAGTTGTAAACCCTATGATAATTTTCTTCAAATTTGAAATTGATAAAAACTACAAATATTTTATTATTATTATTATTATTATTATTATTATTATTATTATTATTATTATTATTATTATTAGTTGTAGTAGTAATAGTAGAAGTGGTAATTTTATTTGTAAATAATGATAATATATTTTTATTCCTAGTTTTAATATATTGTTATTGATAAATGAAATAGTAAAATAAATTTTAAAATTATTCTTTTTTATTTAACCTGAATAAAGACTGCTTGATTTATTTTTATTTATTTATTTATTTATTATTATTATTATTATTATTATTATTATTATTATTATTATTATTATTATTATTATTATTATTATTATTATTATTATTATTATTATTATTATTATTATTATTATTATTATTATT
This sequence comes from Armadillidium nasatum, assembly GCA_009176605.1. Classification (NCBI taxonomy): domain Eukaryota; kingdom Metazoa; phylum Arthropoda; class Malacostraca; order Isopoda; family Armadillidiidae; genus Armadillidium; species Armadillidium nasatum. Next base: position 156,789 of record SEYY01019786.1, read on the forward strand.
ATTATTATTATTATTATTATTATTATCATTATTATTATTATTATTATTATTATTATTATTATTATTATTATTATTATTATTATTATTATTATTATTATCAGAATTGCGTAATTACTATGAACATACAACCCCACTTTTCAAATGTTTATCTATACTGAAACTTCAGGATATCTATACTTTCTCGGTAAGCAGTCACATCTTTAAAGTCATAAATTGAAGTGCCAAATCAATTTCTAACTAACCTAATAATATAAAAATAAACTGTGAAAACTACCAATTAGTCTTATTTATCCACGCCTTTCCTATACTGTAACTATACTAGTCTTATTTATCCACACCTTTCCTATACTGTATCAATCCTATACTGTTATTATTTTTTATATCACAAATTTAATTACATTATTTGTTTCATAAATATAATTTAGAAATTTTAATTATTTAATTGTAACAATAATAATAATAATAATTGTAAGAGCAGCTATTATTATTATTATTATTAATTTTTATTAAATTTAAAATTTGTATTATATTAATAATAAAGATTTAAATATTTATTATTCATTTTTTAATATTTGAATTTCTTTTTGACAAATTAAATATTTATAATTTATTAATTTTATTTTTAAGAATATATAAATAACTTTTTTTTTTTTTAGTAATTTTTAACAATTATATTTTTATTAATTTAAATTTAACTTAAATTTTTTTGCAA
>SEYY01019787.1:0-27500 GCA_009176605.1 Armadillidium nasatum
TTCGCCCTGTAATTTTTTTCCGATATTCGTCGAAAAATCAATATTCGTCCTACCTACGAAAGCCTATAACCTTAAAAATAAAAACTCTTAATAACAATCATTGTTTTTCTCATCCAAAAGGTAAATTTCTTTTTAAAATTTTATTTGTGTTTAGCGTTTATGTAGGCCTACACAGTGCGTATTACGTATTATTTATGGCAGTACGCTGTTTAATATGTACTGTAGTTAAATTGTACAGTGTTTGAAATGATTTTGGAGATCGATTCTAGATTGAAATTTTTTTTTTTTGTTAAAGAATAGATAGGCAAAATTTGAGGCTGGGAACGAATTAATCCATTTTTAGTTAATTCCTATGGGAAAAAATTATTCGATATTCGTCTTTTCCGATTTCATCATCCCCTCAGGAATGGATTAATGACGAATATTGGAGTTCCACTATATATATATATATATATATATATATATATATATATATATATATATATATATATATATATATATTATATATATATATATATATATATATATATATATATGGCTTAGGTATAGAATGTTCTGAGTTTCGATATTTTTATATCGATATTTTCAAATTTTGATTTTAATCGTATTCATTGCAACGTTTTTGTATAGGTTAGGCCTGTATTTTACGCAACTTGGGTAGTTCAGGTTATGATAAGTCGAACTAGGTTGCTAAAAACTAAAAATAATAATTATAAAATAATTAGAATAATATTTGAATTGGCATATCGATGTTCGATATATCGATATTTTCGATATATCAATATTTTCAAAACATCAAAACAGAAACATTCTATACCTTTTCCTATATATATATATATATATATATATATATATATATATAATATATATATATATATATATATATATATATATATATATATATATATATATATATATAATATAATTAATATCTGCTATTGGACTTGAACCAACAACCTTTAAGATGGTAAGTCTAGTACTGATCACTCTGCTATGGCAGTAACAAAAGGGAATCGTATTGGAACTTCTCTTGATTTACAGTAGCGACCATCAAGCCCAAAGTACACTCCCGACTAAAACACTAGAAAAGAACAATGGGGTCAAAGGTAGAGTCCATCACTCACAGACAGTTATATTCAAGGTTTTAAAGTTGCTATAACCTCTTACAGACTATTTTCTAAATAAAAAATTGTCTGCTATTGGACTCGAACCAACAGTCTTTAAGATGGTAAGTCTAGCGCGCTGACCACTTGCTACGGCAGTACAAAAGGGAATAGCATTTCAACTTGCTCATGATTTATTTTCATGATATCAAGCCCAAAGGACTCCCCTGATTGCAACATGAGCAAGGTGCAATGGGGTCAAAGGTCGAGTCCATTAATAGCAGATAGTTATATACAAGATTTTAAAGTTTGCTATAACCTCTCAGACTATTTTCTTTATAGAAAATTAATGTCTGCTATTGGACTCGAACCAACAACCTTTAAGATGGTAAGTCTAGCGCATTGACCACTCTGCTATGGCAGTACAAAAGGGAATTGCATTGGAACTTGCTCACAATTTACATTCGTGACGTCAAGCTCAAAGGACTCCCCCACTGCAACACAGCAAGGGGCAACGGGGTCAAAGGTCAAGTCCATCACTTGCAGACAGTTATTTATATATTTTAAAGTCTGCTAAGCCTCTCACAGACTATTTTCTAAATAAAAAATTAGTGTCTGCTATTGGACTTGAACCAATAACCTTTAAGATGGTAAGTCTAGCACGCTGACCACTCTGCTATGGCAGTACAAAAGGGAATCGCATTGGAACTTACGATTTGCATTCCTGATCTCAGCCCCAAAGGACTCACTCCCCAGACTGCAAAATCAGCAAGGGGCTAACATGAAAAGTTTAAGTATAACAAAATGAATATCGATGATTTATCTATCTACTGGTCAATTATCAAGTCATTTTGAGAAAGGGAATATACTGAAAAATTTGCATATATTTTGTTCCTATACATGTCTGATTTTTGTCAAATATTTCAGTCCAAACATTTTTTTTCTTCAAATTATGTTTTAGATAATCTATAATACTAGTTTTATCTATTTATATTAAAAAGCACTACTGAATATCCATTTTTAAATAGTAATAAAAAGTTATATAATCTGGATTTTTTAGAACTCCCAAAAGTTGTAGCTTAGTTTTTGAAATGTTAGTTTTCCTTCATTTACTGTTTATATATATATATATATATATATATATATATATATATATATATATATATATATATATATATATATATATATATATATATATATATATATATATATATATATATATATATATATATATATATTATATATATATATATATATATATATATATATATATATATATATATATATATATATATATATATATATAATATATATATATATATATATATATATATATATATATATATATATATATATATAGAGGACAATTTCCATCCCCCTTTTTAATTATAGGGTTTTCAAAGGTTTCATCTTATTTTTTAACTTGCATTTTTTCTAATCATTATAAAAGGGTAATTTCTAAGGAATATTAATTTATAGAGTTTTTTTTTTAGAAAATAAATATGCAAATTTTTATTATTTTCCTGCAAGGTAATAATTTAAGTTTAATTTTATTATTTAAAAGTAATCAAAACTATACAAAACTCTGACTGGAGAGCCAGAGAGAAGAGGTCTCCTGTCTGAGCTGAGAGTTGTAAATAGGCTGGATCTCTGGCCTTGGCCAGAGTCTGTGCTGGAGCTCCTGTGCCTCACTAGTAATTAAAAAATCTCTTATAAAATTATAGGGGGCTTAGTAAAAGAAATGTAAGCCATCACTGAAGATCTCAGGGCTTCATTTTCAAGAAGAAAATTTCATTTTTGAGGAGCTCATAGCTATGCCTAGAAAGAGTTATGGTTGAGAAAGAAAAGATATACAGGTATTGAATGTTGTGTGGCAGATTTCTATAGAATTATGATAAGCTTCAAAAAGCAGAATAGGGAAAAAAAAATTTTCATCTTGGATTTTTATAGTTGTTAAAATGAAAAGTGCCATTGTTGATTGAATTATTTTTTACTGGGATATTCCTTATCTTCATCAATTAGTAGATTTTTATAAATTACAATCATTGCTGGATATGAGATGTAGTGGTTATAGTAATATTAATAATGCCAACTATTTTGTTCACTTTATAGGTAAATTGTTAAATTTTAAAGTTTCATTCAGCAAGCATAATGGGATTATTGTTATCTAAAATATGGAGTTTATTTGGAAATGAAGGTAAGTTTTTTAGTCTGTAAAAAAAATTATTCAATTTGTTATTACCATGTAATTTTATTATAGACTTTAAAACTACATTTATATTAATGGTTAAAGTATTTAGAACAAATCCACACATGTAAAATTTGTTAAAATTTAAAATTTAATTTATTTATTTTATTTTATTTTTTTTTGCAAAGGGGTGATTATTTATGATAGAATAATTGTTTTTAAGTTTGTTAAAAATATTCATATTTTTTTTTTAATTATCTTGATTTTTTTTTTTTTTTATAAAATTTTTTTTTTTTTTTTTTTTTTTTTTTTTTTTTTTTTTTTTTTTTTTTTTTTTTTTTTAACTTTTTTTTTTTTTCAGTTACCTGCCATTTTCAGCTTCAGAGATTCTACCTCTTTCAGTAGCATTATGCATAACAGTTTGAAATATATTTTGTCCCTTACATTTCTTCATGAATATTATTTTAGCTTATGAACAGACTTTAGATTGTTAACTTGGATCTTATCTTAAATTGTTTCAAAGCAGTTAGTTGGGACTTGTAAAATCTGGTGATAACAGTGGCTGATTTAATGCTAAATATCAGGAAATCACTGTTAACAAAAATTTTTTTTAAGTCCTTAGTTTCTCAATGAGTGAACAGTCTCCATTTTGTTTGAATCATTTACCTAGTATCTCTGCAACAATTGTTCTTAAAAAAATTTTCAACTTCACTCAAACCTTGTTGCTGTACATTATGATTGCAACAATTCCAGGGCTTCCCTCAAAGAAGTAAAGTCCAGACTATTTTTATATTTTTTTTATGTAACATCACTATACTGTGCATTTAACTGGATGTACTTATTGTTAATAAAAGACTTTGGGATTATCATCATCCAATATCAGACTAGCTCATCAATTTACCTCCTGGATCAATTTTTGGAAATACACTGCATAATCAAGAAGACATCCTCAAGTTATCATATGGCACTATTTCTAAGATGGGTTGAATTTTTTTAAATAAAGCTGTTTCTATTCATCCACCTTTAAGAAAATTTTCTAAAAATTTAGAAGGAAAGTAGCATTCCATTTGTCACTAGATGAAAAAATTTCCAATTTTAACAGAAATGACCACCAGTATTCTGGAAATAACTTTTTATGCTAAATTTCTACTAAATATTTAGATGTAAAGAAACCCATTATTGCAGACTCCATTTTTATTCATGCATTAATCTGCTGTTTTATATTACCCCTTCCCTTCTATAGTAAGTTGGACTATATGAGAGGAAAGTCATATTTATAAAGGCAAAGTATACTTGATGAATGGAGAGGAGGAGGCACCACAAAGAGCAAGCCTGGAGTTTCCAATAATCACATAAAATTCATGTAAAATTTCTTAATCTAAAATTTCAATTCTTCTGACCTCTTTACAAATTTTAGGCAACTCCAGCCAGAGCCCCGGTCGGTCCCTAGTCTTGAACAAACGCATCTAGTTCACTGTGTCCCGTCATTGATGAAAGTTGCTCATTAAGCATGAGTACTATGTAATGAAGTATTAAAGGTGATCAGTGTTAGAATTTCTGATGCTAGAAATTTATGTAGATAATTGTATGGATGTTTAGAAAAATTGACTTTTGTTCCTTTCAGGATGTAGATATATTTAAAGCAAGAGAATATAGATTTCCTAAAAACATTGAAATATCAACTTGAATTAAAGTTTATTATACTTTGCTGAAATTTGGGGTTATAAACTTTTAACGCTATACCATGACTACATGAGTTTATATGAACTTAGAAGTTTAAATCAGTTACTTTCAGTAACTGACTTAAACTTTAACGCTATACCATGACTACATGAGTTTATATGAACTTTTTATGATTTAACTTAAAAATATAGATTTTAATATAAATTTAATATTTCTCATCTTCAGAGCATAAATTGGTCCTCGTTGGATTAGATAATGCTGGAAAAACTACAATACTGTATCAGTTACTAATGAGCGAGGCTGTTCACACTTCTCCAACAATTGGAAGTAATGTTGAGGAAGTTAAATGGAAAAATTTTCACTTCATAATGTGGGATTTAGGTGGTCAAGAATCTTTACGCTCTGCTTGGAGTACTTATTATACTAATACTGAAGTAAGTTCATTTTTTTTGTGACATATATTTTAATGCTCATATGACAGCTTTGATATTTCACAATGTTATTAACATATAAAGTGCAACTATTTTTTTTTTTTTATAATTTTGGTCATTCGGATGAAAATGTTTTATGATTGCAAAATAAAAAGTCTTTACATATTTATATAAGTACATGAAACCTCATTTCTTATTAAAAGCACACCTACAGAAGTAATTTTATTGGTGAATGACTATACTCTTCACGAGTAAATAATTCTTTCAGAGGAAAATTAGTTCCCCTTCACCAGTTCTTTATGAAGGAAGAATTCTCATACCAAAACTGCAAAGACTTTTAGTGATTTAGCAGAAGTGAAATTATCTTTGTTGGCATATAACTTGCCATGATGGCAGAAATATAAATATAAATGATAATACTACATAGGGCATGTTGGCATATAACTTGCCATGATGGCAGAAATATAAATATAAATGATAGTACTACATAGGGCAGGACATACAGACAACATTTATTCTTATTTCTTATTTTATTTACACGTATATCACATATTACAACAGTGTGATTCAGCACACGAGATAGAATGAGACTACAAATTTTATTACATGGATAGTCTACATAATAGAACATAGTCTTTGCTGAATGGTAACAAATAAAATATTCATACATTATAGTATACTTTAGGTTAATTCTAACAGTTTGGAACCAATCTCGCAGAACTGTCAAATGGAGAAATCTATCGTCCCTAACCAAAGTAGTACTAGACCCTGACCTTGTCTTCTACTCGATTGTAATCTAAGTATACCTCTAATGTTTTCAAATTTTAACAACCTACTTTTGATTCAGGTTTAGTAAATATATCTGATACATTATCTTCAAACTTTACATACTTTAAAAATATGCAATTCCATTTTTGAATTTCATTCCTTTTAAAATGGTATCAAATGTCTTTATGTTTAGGCCTTTGATGTTGTACTGGATTTTTAGCCAATGAAATAACTTGATTATCAACATACAAATTAACAATTTCTCTGTACAGCTTGCCATCTGTCAAATAATTTTGAATCACTATACTTAAATTTATTGACACAGATCACTTGGAATTACATTATGATTATAATTACTATTTTTTTAAATTTACTTAATATTTTTTCAATATATTTTGATTGCTTCATGCTAATACACTTCTCAAATTCAAATTCAATACCTAAGAACATAGATAGTTGACCCAAGTCTTTCATTTTAATTTATTTGGCAGTATTGTTTTAACATCATTTAAAATAACATTTCTGTTAGCAGTTATTAAATCATCTACCCAAATTATTAATATAATACAAATTTTACATTCTTCATTGAACTTAGTCTACACACATGTATCAACTACAGATTTTACAAAATTTTGGGACATGAGAAAAAGAATCTAACAAGTTTTTCCAAATTATGCTACTTTGATTTAATCCATACAGTGATTTATTTAATTTACAAACTAATTACCACTTACATCCATTGCTTTCTTCCAGTGATGTGAATCAGAATTTACCATAGCTATAAGTAAACTGTCGTTTACAGTTTCACTATCTGATTTAAAAAATGTAGCTGCTGTCTGCGCCCTTAAAATATAATTTTAATGAGGTTAGCTTTGTATATAAAGCTATAATTCTAGGTTTACTACTATCCAAATAATGGTCACGTAATATTTTCATGGCTTTCTTGCCATCATTCTTAGCACCTTTTATGATAAGGGATAAACTTCTATTATCTAGGACTGACACTAACTCTGCAAAAACATTTGCATTATCATCGTTATCAACATCAGCTGTAGAATCATTTATCACGTGCAGGAAATTTTGCAGCCTTTAGTGTCCTAGGAGTTTAATTTCCCACAACTTATATTTATCTACATCGCCATCGAAATATAAACACCTGGGCAAATAACCTGTTGCATATTGCATATTATTTGGCATGATTTTCTAAAATGTAAATATAAATGATACTACATAGGGCAGACATTCAGACAGCATTTATTCTTATCTAGGCCTTTATTTACATGTATATCACATAATACAACAGCGTGATTCAACACACGAGATAGAATAAGACTACAAGTTTTATCACATGGGTAGTAGGGACCGACCGGGACTGGAATTTTGCCAGGGCTGGGGTCTCCCAAATTTGGCCAGGGTTGCTTAAAATTTGTAAAGAGGTTCAGAAAATTTGATTTAATTATAAGGAAAGAGTAGAATAGTCAACATTCACCTAAATTAATGATTATATGCATTCTGATTCACAATAGTTATTCAACAGATTTACTTAGGTAAGACCCTAAGTTAAAGTTTGAAAAATGTAAGATATGAAATTATCCATACAAACTGTATTTATACATATCATTGTTATTTTTTTGCTGTGTATCAAATTTGTATAGTTTAGCTACATTATTTCAAAATTATTTTATTTATACTTTCAGTCACTATGGCTAATAGATCAGCTTCACCAGTATGGGAGTACTTTACAATGTTTCAGGATAGGTTCTAAATAGCTAAATGTAACATCTGCAGCCAGGAAATTAGAAGAGGATCTCCTGCTGTCCCAAGTAAAAATTTTTATATGGGGGTATTTAAAATCAAAGCACAAAGATGAACATTCACTAGCAGAAGAAGAGCGGTCCAAAAATCAGAAAAGAAAATGAAAATATTGAAAAAACAAGAAAAATCTTTTTTCTTATATTTTGTATGATTTAATCCACTATATTAAAGTATAATTTGCATTTTTAACCCCGGCAGGTAAACCCCTGTTTTCTCTGATTACTTAGCCGGGCCTGGGGCCGGTCATACATTATGATTATCTACTGCTATACGATAAAAGCATGGCAGATGGAATATGGAGCCCCCCACTGGTAGGGTGCGCAACCCCTCACAGCGGGTCTCGTATATTTTACGTATATTCATATATATAATTCATAATAAAGGTAGGTAAGTGAGGGACCCGCTATATGCTATGTATGGACAGACCGGCTCCCCAACTCAGGCCAATAATCTGGGAAAACCAGGGTTTACCTGCAGCGGTTAATTACAAATTATTCTTATTAATGGTATATTAAATCACAAAATATAAGAAAATTGACGGGCAGTGACGTTGAATATGTTACTTCTCTAAGATTATATTTTAAAAACTGTAGCATATCAACATTCTTTGGCAGTAGTTTGATTCTATCTTTTTGAATTGATTTCCCTACTTTGAATTCTTTCACTGGCTCTGGAGCTTGCTGGTTGGCACAAAATACTCTTGCCAGTGTATCTAGTGTTGGTGAGATCATTCTTATGTGTCATCCAGAAGACAATAGAGTCATCAATGTTGTTAATTTTTTTCATTGTCATGTTTATTTAACTTAGGCAGAGTAGACTCGGTTAAATTCGGATATAATCCTGTACTGGCTTCTGAATCATTGGAGTCCACAAGGACAATATCCCATGAAGATGAGAATCCTAAAGATTTAGGCTCCGGAAAATTTAAGAATTTTCTTTACTTGAAGTCTTTAAAACTTAATTTACTATCACCAGTAATTTAATGATGAAGCTAGTACTATTGACTATTATATTTACCTCATTAGACTGCAATGAACATATTTCCGTACCGTCCTCAATATTGAAATTATTATTATACAATATCTGTAATTTTCTGAATTTTTCTTCTGAAAACATGTACATAATCATTAATTTAAGTGAATGTTGCCTATTCTACTCCTTCCTTATAATTAAAAATTAATCTCAATTAAAAGTTTGTACAATGTTTGTGAATGTAAAGTGAGGACTGGATGCAGAAATGAAAAGTGTTTCGAGGTAGTGAGAGAGGTAAGACAGGAAAGTGTTCTGTCCTCCCTGCTGTTTATAGCTTATTTGGATGTGGTGATCAGAGGAGTTTCTGAATATGGATGGTGATATAATGGGGTATGCGGATGACCTGGCGAGTTGGAGTAGAGATATGAGAATACTGAGAGAAATTATGGAAAACTTCACGAGATATCTGAGATGAGACAAGTTGGTTTGAAGATGAATACAGAGAAAACAGTGAGAACGGGTAGAGGGGAAGAAAGAGAGGTGGAGATCATTATTGAGGGAGAGAGTGAGAAATGTTGATCAGTTTGTTTACCTGGGAAATGTGTTTACGAGCAGCGGAGAATGCATGCCAGAATAGAAAAACAGTGTGAGCTCTGTATCCAGTTATGAAAGACCGAGTGATGGATATAAAAGTGAAAAAGATAATATTTAATAGTATACTGGTACCTAGACTGACTTATGGTGCGGAAACTTTGAGTGTTACTACAAGAGAAGAAAAAAAAGAGGGAGAGGGAGAGGGAGACGCCCATTTTAGAAAAAAAATGCATATGCTATTTCTGAAATTAAGAAAGAGCTTCGTCTTAAAAAAAGTAGGCTATGCTAACGTAAGTTAGGTCTTACTTTTAATTTCACTACCACTTACAATTCGTGGATGTGGGATGCATTTGTAATATTGTCAATGTTGTACTCTAATAATAATAATAATAATAATAATAATAATAATAATAATAATAATAATAATAATAATAAGTCTAAATGTTAATGAGAACTGAAAGCTGCTACTAATAATAAGCCTAAATAGCAATGAAAGCTAAGCTTTTAGGTAAGTTTTCAAACTATAAACAATAAAATTGCATTAAGTTATAGGCAAGAAAATATGTTAAACGATCGATTGTTTTTGAGATGTGTCGATTACTTTACCTGTCTACGATTTGGTTCAAGCTTCACAGTAAGGTATTCTGTAGTGAGCAATATTTTAAAAACTTTATAAAGGCTTAAAAATAGTAAAATAAATAAAATAAAATAAATGCCTATTTATCATTTTTATTGATAGGCCAATATTTTTTTTTTCAATCCGAGCTAAAATTTACCCGAATATCGAGTTCCAAGCTTTCTCAAAATTTTTACTTGTATTTCAATATATTATATATATATATATATATATATATATATATATATATATATATATATATATATATATATATATATATATATATATATATATATATATATATATATATATATATATATATATATATATATATATATATATATATATATATATATATATATATATATATATATATATATATATATATATATATATATATATATATATATATATATATATATATATATATATATATATATATATATATATATATATATATCGATACCAGTAAAGAGGCCGATACCGATACTTTATTTTTTAAGGTACCGATACCGATACTTTAATTATTATAAGAAATACACAGTAATAAGATAGAAAATTTGTGTACTGCTAAGGCAACTGAGGAATTGCATTCCTTGTACAATCAATACTTAGTCATGTATTTCATATTTGGTTGTGCCCAAAATTATATTATAAATTAAAATATTATCTTTTAGGAATAATAAATGCAAATATAATACTAATAACTTTTTTATGTTTGTGTTTATTCAAAAAATATTCCATTTCCATTTTCCAGTAAGTATTAACAAAGTTTAGCTACTCGCTTTTATGTTTTAACATGATTACAATTTACAAGAAGATTTTTTAACTAGCTACAATATAAAGAATAAAAATAATGAAAGAAGAGACCTCAATTAATCAGCAGAAAATACAAAATATAAAAAACGCTATTATTCAAACATGACATAATATACTCCTTTAAGGTAAAGACATCACTTAGTAGTCGAATTCAAATACCCTCAAATTATGATGTAAAAATATTAAAGTTTCACTCATATCTGGAGAGAGCCTGTTCCTTTTTGGGGTGTTTACATTCCCACCTACACTAAAAATACTCTCGCTCTCGACTGATGAGGGAGGGGCTGATAAATATTTGCTTGCAAGCACTGATAATATTGGAAACCTTGGCCTATTTTCATGCCACCACATGAAAGGATTCTCTTCTGTAGGCAGCATCTCCATGTTTTCTTAAAGGTTCATCTCCTCTTTCACAGATTGCAATTTTGAATTATCTTTGCTCCTTTATGACTGTCTCTTCAGTTTTTTCGATGAGGTTTCTTGATGTGATTCCTTTGAAGGTGAATGAGATCTCAATGCAATTTCGGGAAATGAACATATCCAAATCCTCTTCACCTTCAGTAGGTTTATTTGCTGAAAAGCCACCATTTGTCACTATCAGTGCTGTTGTCAGGGGTTGCTGTTAGGGCGGCTTCCACTTCTGTGAATCTTTTTTTTTTCTCACGCGAGCAAGCTCCTCAGTTATACTATTTGAATGCATTCTAGAAGTGGCATCATCAGCATCATTCTTGTACAATGTAAACCTGTATCTTGGATCAAATTAGAACTTTTATATATCGAAACTAGATTTATTTTTAATCTAAAAGTTTCTCATAATTCCCCGCCCAAAAAGTAAGGAGTATCGGCCAAGTAGCGGCCATATTAACCAATACCGATACCCCAAAAAATGGCCGATACCAATACCGATACTATCGGTACATCCCTATATATATATATATATATATATATATATATATATATATATATATATATATATATATATATATATATATATATATATATATAATATATATATATATATATATATATATATATATATATATATATATATATATCCTCCGGTGGGCAAAGGCCAGAGGCCTACCAAATTCCACCGGAGTTGGGAAAGATCTATCATGGTCGATGGTGGCCGACGTGTTCAGATACACGGCGTTTGAAAGTATGCAAGTCAAAGGAAGTTGGGAAAACAGATGAAGGGAGTGTGTTCCATACTTTACCAGTAGAGTATATGTAAGATTGAGCATAGCGGTTAAGTCTGGTTTTGGAAAATTGGACAGAGAAAGGATGAGACTGTGTAGAAAGGCGTGTCGCACGAGCTCTTCTCAATGGAGGAGGTATGCGACGAGAGAGTTCAGAAGAGCAGTGTCTGTTGTAATAGCGATAGTGTAGAGAGAGTGACGCAACAATTCGACGGGCAGAAAGAGATTGAAGAGAGTTAGTAAGAGCAGAGTTGATGAGAGGAAATGCCCTAGACTCCACCTTCTCAAGGAGAGCTGTATGTGTGGAACCACTCCAGATTTGCGAAGCATACTCCATACAAGGGCGAACAACACCCCTACACAGAGCAAGCAACTGGGGTGGCTTGAAGTAATTCTGAAGGCGCCTCAGAACACCCAACCTCTTAGAAGATTGTTTAGAAAGAGAAGTAATGTGATTTTTCCAAGAAAGATCACGAGAAAAAGAAACACCAAGAATATTAAGAACAGATGAAGGCTTGAGTTGTGTGTTTTCGAAGAAGATATCATAGTTGTGTGGAAGATTGCGTCGAGTAGAGAGATGAAGGAATTGAGATTTTGAGGCATTGAAAACAACCCTGTTTTTTCTGTCCCAATTTGAAATAAGCGAAAGATCAGAGGTTAGTTGCTCCAAGGCTATCCTTCTCGAGTCTATCAACTGTTGTTGGGTGGGACGTTTTTCAAACTGGAAGGAATAATGAAGAGTGGAGTCATCAGCATAGGAGATGAGGTAATAAAGAGGAGGTCATTAATGAAAAGAAGAAAAAAAAAAAAAAAAAAAAAAAAAAAAAACCCTGAGGAACACCACTATTAATAGATTTAAAGGAAGAACGGTGGCCGTCTACAACAGCTGCTATAGAACGACCGGAAAGGAAATTAGTGAGAAGATCACAGAGAGAAGGATAGATACCGAAAGAGGGAAGTTTAGAAATCAAAGCTTTGTGCCAGACTCTATCGAAGGCTTTCGATATGTCCAGCGCGACAGCAAAAGATTCACCGAAATGCCGAAGAGCGGAACCCAAGAGTCAGAGAGAAGGGAAAGAAGATCACCCGTAGAGCGTCTCTTACGAAAGCCATACTGGCGATCTGAGATAAGATAAGAAGAATTGAGATGTTTCAAAATTTTCCTGTTAAGGATAGAACGAAAACTTTAGAGAGAACGGAGTTCAAAGAAATAGGACGGTAGTTGGAGGGTTGAGAGGGGTCCCCCTTCTTCGGCACAGGCAGAATGAGCGCACGTTTCCAGCAAGAAGGGGAGGTTGAAGTAGAGAGACAAAGACGAAATAGTTTACCGAGGCACGGTGCAAGCTCGGAAGCACAAGTTTTGAGAACCACAGGAGGAATACCATCGAGGACCGTACGCCTTCTTAGTATTAAGCTCAGAGAGAGCAGAAATGACATCTTTAGAAGAAATTCTAATTTTAGGCATAATTGAGTTAGAGGGGGTTAAAGGAGGAGGAATAGCTCCGGAATCGTCTAATGTTGAATTAGAGGCAAAAGTTTGAGCAAAGAGTTCAGCTTTAGAAGAAGGTAAAACAGCAGTTGTGCCGTCGGAAGATATTAAAGGAGGGAAAGAGGAAGAAACAAAGTTAAGAGTTGACATTTTTTTGCAAAATGCCAGAAAGAACGCGAAGAAGAGGAACCAAAAAGATTATTGCATTTTCTACGGATAGGTCAAACTCTCCTCCACATCTAATTATAGTGGTATGATCTATAGGATACTCTTCCAACTCTTGAGTAAATCCTTGAGTTTACATTCAGTTTTGGTTGTTAAAGTTTTTTTTGCAACTATTTTTAAAATTGTTTGTGAGATCGTATTTGGACGCTACACACTAATTGAAAAGAGTAGCAATAATTCAACACTTCGTTAAAATGTTTGTTACAAACTTCGAGATAATAGGCTTCCTTATTACTTATTTTTTAACTTATGTATAGTACTTTAAAGAGAGTAATTTGGGTGTCAAGATAAAAAGGTAGATATCAACATTTATTTCTCGCAAATACGGATATTAATAAAAACAATCACTCACCTAGTCACCCATTTTAGTAATTTCGAGCCCTTGTGTTAAATTTCGTATACTGTGTTTGTATTTCTTGGATTTTATTAGCTAGAGTTGAGAGCATCCTTTTATTATTAATTACGATACTGATATGATTGGATTATTTTCTCCATTACTCATTTAAACATCTTAATTAAAGGGCAATTATCAAAGGTATTAAATTATTTGGAAAAGGTAAAGGAAAAAAAAAAAACTAATCTCTTCACTGTATTTTAATTTCCAGTTTATCATACTAGTCATTGACTCAACGGACAGGGAAAGGTTAAGCATAACTAAAGAAGAATTATATCGTCTATTGGCCCATGAAGAACTATCTCGGGCGGCTTTACTTGTATACGCGAATAAACAAGATGTTCAAGGAGCTCTTACTCCAACAGAAATCTCTCATCATTTAAATCTTACTTGTATCAAGAAGCACAAATGGCAGATTCAAGCGTGTTGTGCTTTAACTGGTGAAGGGTGAGTGTGTAGTATTTAGGCATATTTTAATGTTCTAGAATATCTTTTATAGCTTATGTTAGTAAATATAGTATTAAAAAAGTAACACCTGAGAGACTAAAAATTTAAGTTTTCTTACTTTGGCTGTCTTTCCTCTTAAATTTACTTGTCTTTCTTATTCAAGTTTTTCGACATATGCAGTAGAATTAGATGTTGAATTTTTAAAATTTACAAAGTATTTATGTTCTTCACAAATGTTGATTCTTCTGTGCACTTTTAGAAAGAAATGTTCTTTAGAGAAACCATTCTGCCACCTTTATTAATGTCCTTTAATAACAATAGGAACAATTATTTATTGTGTGTTGTGTGAATGGTTTACAATAGGCTAATTTTAAGAATGAATACTAAGTACATGAATGATTGAGGAATAATTTAGAATGATACTGTCGTGTGAGTCTGGGTTACCTGATAAACACTCTTATGATTGGCTAAGGGAGAAGGTGCGTCATTGGTCCATATGTGGGAAAAGAACTTTAGATTATTACTTCACCTGATTGAGAATATAGAATTGATTTAATAAATGTATCTTGTTACAATGGCTGAGTGTAGTGATGATTTCAAAGCACAACTTTTCCTTGTGTGTCTGTGTTCCTAGGAACATATCAATCATCATCGACATTATATATCTCTTCCTCCTTAATTGTATATCACAGACGCCATCTATATGCATGTGTATTCCTATCTCCTGTCTTTATGGTTACGTTCATGGCAGCACGACTAGAAAGCTTACCAAGGAAAGGCATATTTTTTTTGGTAAATCAGCAAAGATAAAAACAATTTAAAATTTCACAATTTCAGTTTGGCTTCTCACTGGGGGCTTTTTGATGTATGCATGAGGACAACTAAGCTTTATCGTCTACTCAATATCTGTCATTGATATGTATAATATGTTTCTCTTGTCTCAAAGTTGTGTCAATCCAAGTTTGAAAGTTACATTTTTTGAAATTAAATTGTTCTATTTTCTGGTAAATGGAAGAGTTAATTTACATGTATTTATTTATTTATTTTTTTTAATTTTTTTAATTAGTGAATAAAAAGATTGCTAATACATATCATGGAATTTCATATTAAATATGACTTCTAATAGCATAAATTATTTTGTTATAAGTCATACGGTTACACTTCATGCTGTATCATTCCGTTTCTATAGCTATTTTTGCAAATATGCTTTACATCGACCTAAAAGTTATCCTATATATTGGTTACCCCACCTTTATGTGCTTTCGAGTCCATTGGGGCATCTTAAGAAATTCGATGAATGTGTTAACCCAAATCTTGTATTTGTAATTTTGTATACCTGGAGAATTGAATTTGTAATCTGATTTGAACCTAGATAACTTTATTTGTGTGTTTGTATGATAGATTTGTTTCTGCTTTTGAAATGTACTTGAGGAAAATGTAGATGAGGTGCTCTTGTTCATTAAAGTTGAAAGAAGTTAGAATGAGATTCGTGTTGATTAGCTTCATATATGGGGTGTTGTGGTATTGTGGAGGAGGTGTATTATTGCAGTATACAAAACATTTTGATTTTCCAGGTATGTTGTAGTAAAAAAGTAGCAAGAATAGGTTACTTTTATTAGTTTGTTTTATGCCTAACTTAAGGATATGACAAGAGTATACAAATTCAAGGGTAGTTGAATGTCGCCTAAATAATTTTTTTATAAAAAAATGCTCATTTTTTATTGTTGAATTAATGATTACTAAGCTACAATTCTTCACTGGTGCATTTCAGTTTATTGATAGATTGATATTATGGTTGTTTTATTGTTACAGATTGTACCAAGGGTTAGAATGGATTGGAAGTACAATTAAAAGCAAGTGACAATGTAAAGGAACAACAAGAACATCAAAATCACTCATTAAAATTTTCACAAATATGTATAAATATTCAACATTAATTCATTGTTCATAAAATCCGGTATTTGTAAGGATCTCGTGTACATCATATGAATGAAATATTGTTCAGAGGAAGAACCACAATTTTTGTACAAATTTTAACGCCATGTTTTATTTGAGAGAGAATTTTATGGATGTATTTTAATTGTAAAATGACAGTTTTAACTAGTCTTACTCTAAATGGTTTCTAAAATCTTTTGTGCAATTTTAATATTAGATTTTTATTTATTTATTTATTAAAATTTCTGAGATAGACTTCTTTTTTAAGTGAAAATTTTTATAATCAGTGGTTCAGACCAAGAAAATGAGTAATTTTTAGTTTAATTTAGTTTTAGTTTTATACTCAAATATGCTCGTTTAAAAGGACGGACATTTTGATTTTCCAGGTATGTTAATATTTTTTTTTTGGATCGAATTTCATATTTACTAAATGAAATTGTAAATAAATTTTTTTTTTTCTCGTTGTAAACATTTTTTACTAGCGTCTTCGTAACTCAGAAGAAGGTGACTGTATATTCATAGGTGTCAAAAGATTATTTATTTTTGTAAAGCATAAATTGTGTTAAAATCTCTAGTCTTTTATATTTATATAGTTTACTTAGAACTTTTTTTATTTTTTTTTGCAAGGAATGAAAAAAACGTTTCGTTTACCTTTGCTCAACATTAAAGAAATTATTATTATTAATAAAGAGAAAATGTTTTCATTGTATCTAAAATATTAATTTTGCTCCGATACTCTTTATTTTATTCCTGCCAAGGGAAGCGAGGCTTACTTCCAATGAACCAGCCAATTTCGACTTCCAAAAAGAACAACAATTCGCTTAGTGTCTCCTGTAGTTAGTGTTCGTTAAGTTACTTCATTCTTTTTTTAAACATTATTATTATTATATGTTGGATCATTAGTTCTTTTATAAATAAAAATAGGTTAACATAAACGTTATCATATTGAAGAGCTTACGAGTACATTTATGGTTGAGTTTAGATTTGCTAAACACTAAGAGAGTATATTTTTATATTAGATTAATAATAATGTTATTTATATTTAAGGGTTTAGTATTATCATTGTATTTTATTAATTAAATAATTTTTTTTTTTTTTTTTTTAATTTTATTTTTTATTATTATATATATATATATATATATATATATATATATATATATATATATATATATATATATATATATATATATATATATATATATATATATATATATATATATATATATATATATATATATATATGAGATTAGTTTGTAGAATTAAGAGTTGGTTAATAAAAGTTAATGTAAGTAGCTGGTAGAAATTGTTTTTTTCATTAATTTTCATATTGAGTGTGTTTTGACATTAGAAAATTATCATTCCACTTTTCAAAAAAAAATTTATCGGTGTCATGTTCTTCAAACAAAATAAAAATAACGTAAATATACTGGAATTTTATTTGATAAAAAAAATATTGTTTAATGGTTTGTTAGTAGTCACAGTTTTTAAAATAAATTAATTAAAATATTTTTTATTTTCTTACAAAATCATTCCTTGTGAGTTTTGAATTTCTGTTCTTTTGCTATGGCAAGATAGATGAAATTTACGGTTTTTTTTGCTCATTTAACAAATAATCTCTAAAATGGTTGTGGGACAGTGCAAAAACCAGCCGTTCGAAATAACCCATTCAATTTAGATGACATTTCCCTGCTAATTCAAATTTTAAATCTCCATTTATTATTATTAACATTTTTATTAGTTCTTTTCCTAGCTTCTAAATACTTATACTGTTAAATTAATGATAAATCTTTTTTTTTTTTCAACAAACTTATCTAGCCTTGCCTTGCAATTTTTTAAATTTGCATCAACTTAATATAGAGTAGATCTTATTTTACGTAACATAGTTAAACTAAATACTTTTGCTGTGACCACACAACAAAATGAGTTCCAGGGACTACGCTATAAAGTTTGCCAATTCGAAAAATTAAATGACCAAGAAATTTACCGTTTTCTGCTCTCTGAAATTAGCAATTAGGTAGCGTATGGTCCTGGTGGTATTTTGAGATTTTCATTAAAACTGTTACTGAACTTCAATCTGGTTTTGGTAAACGGTTTTGTTTTTGGCCACCGACTTCCAATTGGAAGTATGCAATTATTCAATTTGAACCAAAAATATGCCGATACCCAAGCTATCCTATATTTTTTTTTTCAAAGTTAAACTAGTTATCCTACATCGGAATATTTGAAAGCCTCTTAATTTTTCTAATAATTTTCGTAAGGGACATTCGGTTCGAGATCATTTTCCTTTTGACTTCCAGATTTCTGTGAATCCTTTGCTCTTTCACTGCATGTATCAAGTTTAAGAGTTTAGTGTAAAGCTTTTATATCTTAATTTCCAGCCTTTGATATATATCCTTTTTGATTTCCTTTCACCTAATGCATGCCATAGATTGCCACTGTACATTCTTTAAATCAGATTATCAAGAATGGTGTTCCTTAAGGTCCCTTTATCTCCTCTCTTCTGCCTTTCATTAACAATTTTGCTCACATCATCTATTCACTTTATGTTCACGATTCCACCTATCATTTCATTTGCATTATAGAAAATTTACCTATGACTTTTCATGTATTTCTAATTTTAGAAGAGAAAACATGTATGCTCACAATGCTCTAAAAAATTAATTGCTTCATCCTCTCAACATAACCTTCACTACAAATTAATTAATCTTCGATAGCACTTAAAACCCCTCCTCTTATTTAAATTCTAAGTGTTTCATTTTCACCTTTCTCGTGATCTTGGTAACGGCTAAAAAGTTTTTCACTAAATAAGCTAACAGGTTAGGTACATTGGGGAGCCTTCAGAACTACTTCGTACAGGCATGTCTTTCTTACTCTTCAATATTTGGGTGTGGTTCCACTCAAACGTCTCTTCCTGAAAATGATTTTTCGACCATCCACCCTCTAGCCTTCGAACTGCATAACTCTTCTTGTATACATTCACTAGTACAATGGACACTACTCTTCCAAACTCTTGTCTAATACTTCCTCTTTAGAAGTTCGAGAGAGCTCGTGTGACTGCCTCTCCATTTATCCCTCAAGCTCTCTGGCCTAACAGCTATGCGCATTCCTTCAGGTACTGTACTGGTGCGGTTTAAAATACATTTCCTTCCGTTTCCCCCAATTTCTTTGATTCATTTATTTTTAAAAGCCGTGTATCGATATTTAATTAATGCGTTCCCAATCTTGGTCGGATTCATAAAGGCTTCCGGCATTTTTCCATCAAAGATGGCATTGGAAAAGTTTCGGTAACCTTTATAAAGAAATCAGTTTCTCCCTTTTCTTTGTTCTGTCCATAACCATCAAGCAAGTACTAATAAAAATATATAAACAGGATAAAAAATAATTTAAATAAAATACTTTTAATAAAATTTCTTGAAAGATATAAAAAACATGCTGAAATAAGTTACGAAATAAGTTATAAAAATAATTAAAAATTAGGGATTAGAAGTTACTAATTCATCCTCAAGCTAATTTTAGAAAATTTCCAGTCTATCAAGAGACGTTGTTGTAGAGCTCCCGTTGTTGGATAATGATTCCTCATTACTTATATAAGTAAGAAATGCTTTCTCCACTGAATTATTAAGTAGCAAGTCCTTAAGTTCATCTAAATTGCGGGTTATTGCATATTCTGGAAGCTGACGATTGCCTGAAGGAAAATATGACGTAGTATATTTTAAATTCCCATGCATGCTAAAAACTGAAAAATTTATTAAATTCAATCTTATCTCATTAAGACTACTGACTAATATAATATCGAATGTGTTATTAGTAAAAGAGGTTTATTAAAATAACTTTCTATGATATGACTGTGTAGAACGACGAGACTCAAAAGAGTTTTCTTCAAAGGAGGAGGTATACGACTAGAGATTTCAAAATAAATGTCTATTGTAATAATGTGAGAGATGCAACAGTTCGACGACCAGAAAGAGATTTGAAAGTTAAAGAAAAAAGCCTTCGATTCCACCATTTAAAAAGGGCTATGTGAATAGAACAACCCCACACATGCAAGAAGGACTCGACACAAAAACGAACTATTTCCCTACATATAGCTTCTGAGGGTGCCTCAACACACTCAACTTCTTAAAGGCTTGTTTAGTGAGAGACAAAACGCAATCTCTCCAAGAAAGATCAGGAGAAAAGGAAATACCATACTAAATATTAAGTACAGATTTAAGTTGTGTTTTTGATGATGAAGCAGAGTGGAAGATGATGTTCATTGAATTGATGAAGGAAATGGATTTTTGAAACGATGAAAACAACCATATTTCTTTGCCCAAACTAGAGATACAAAAAGGAACAGAGGCCAATTACTCAAGCTCCTGAGGCTATCTGCTGTTGAGAGGAAGGTCTTTCAAACTGATAGAAGTAGTGGAGGGTGAAAAGTCGTCGGTATAAGAATGGATAGGAGACAAATTGAACAAAAAGATCAATGAAAAAGAGTTGGGGATGAAACAAAACCTTGATGAACATTACTGTTTATAGATTGAAAGGATGAGCGATAACAATAACGATAACGACTATAACAACTGTCATTTAGTTTCTTTTCTTCAACGACCTCCTCAGCTGTACTTCTAACTCTCCATTCTTCTACGCATTTCAAATCTGCTCCCTCTTTTGCTTCTCGTATTCAACTTTCCGATTCCAATCTTGCCTGTATGGATGGGATTTCCCGGTGGGGCCACCGCAACCTTGTGAAATTCAACTCTTTGAAAACTCAACTTCTTCACATCTCTCTCTCAAAAATACCTCCCAACTTTCCTATTTCCTTCGATGGCTCTCTCGTCTCACCTGTGAACATAAATATTCTTGGTCTGAACATAAACAATGAATTATCTTGAAAACATCATATCACAAAGGTTGCTAAGGTGGCCTCTAAAAAGCTGAGAGTTCTATTCAGAAAAGGAGATAACGAAAGAGATGTTTAGAAATCGAAGCTTTGTGCCAGACTCTATCTAAGGATTTCGAAGCACTTAAAGCTACAGCAAAGAAGCACATGTATTAAGGACCACAGAAGGAGTGTCGTTATGACCATAACCCTTCCTAGTATTTAGCTCGGAGAGCAAAAACCACATGTTTAGAAAAAAATTGAAATAGTAGATATAAATGAATGAATTGGAGGTGGATGGAGACGGAGGTATAGGCTTAGAATTGCTTAATGCTGTGGCCCATACAAAAACTAGCCAAGATAATTTCTTGTAGGACGCTATATTGGAAGAAATAGGATCAATTTATCAACTGGAGCATGACTCCACGAATGTATAACACTCAGTATCGGAACAAGACAGATTCATAGGTTTACGAACAAGGCGACGAAAATGGACCAATAATTCGGACATTCATCAGAAATTTAGATGTGCAACGTTTAATGTGGCGACTTATGGGGGTAAGGAGGAGAAGGTGATGAGGTTGATGGAGAAGAGGAGGATCGATCTGTTGGGTATGGTGGAGATGAGAATGATAGGGACGGAGGAGGTTAGAGATTTGGGGGGTGGATATGTGTTGATGTATTGAGGAGTAGAGGAAGGTAAGGTTTTAGAAAACATGGTGTGGGATTTGTGGTAGAACCTAGGTTGAGCCCATATATACTAAAGGTGAAGCAAATAACTGAAAGACTAAAGGTGTGCAGTTTAAAATCATTAGAAAGAATTACTATGTGTTTCAAGTATATGCACACCAGCACGAGAATGGGGAATTTATAGAGTCAATGAAGAGGTGGGTAGGAATGAGACAGGAAGAAAATAGCATATGTCTCCTGATTGGGGATTTTAACACAATAGTAGGAAATAGGAGGAGCGAAGTGGAAGAAGTGATAGGATGTTTTGGAGAGAAAGAGAGAAATATAGAGGGTGAAAGATTGTTGGATTTTTGTATGAGGAGGAATTTTAAGATTACGAATACATATTTCTATCGTAGAGTATCACATAGAAACACCAGGTACATATGGAACAATAATACGGAAAAGTTCGATTAGAAATCAGTTATAGATTATATAATAACATCGGATAAGAGAATAATCTTGAATGTTAAGGTTATGCCGGGGAAACAATGGACTTGGACCATAGATTATTGATAGCAGATATTAGAATTAGAGCAGAAAAGAAAAATGTAATGGAAAAGAGGAAGATAATTAAGGTAGAGTCCCTGAAAGAACACACTAAGAAAGATGCATATTGAGATAATTTAAGAGAGAAAATAAGACAAATGGAAAGGGAAGAAGTTTTCACAGGACTGCAGGAGAAAGT
This sequence comes from Armadillidium nasatum, assembly GCA_009176605.1. NCBI lineage: Eukaryota > Metazoa > Arthropoda > Malacostraca > Isopoda > Armadillidiidae > Armadillidium > Armadillidium nasatum. The sequence goes on from SEYY01019787.1 coordinate 22,960, forward strand.
GATGAAAGCGGCTGAAGAAGAGCTGGGATATAGGTATGTGGGAGGCACAAGGAAGAGGCATACGAGATGGTGGAATGAATAGGTGGAGAGGGAGGTGAAGATAAAAACAACAAAAATGATAAATTAGTTAGAAAGGAGAACTGCTCAATCAAGAAAGGAATATGTAGAAGCTAGAAATCGAGCAAAAGTAGTTAAAAGGAATGCAAAGAGAGAGGTAACAAGAAGGGTAGCAGAGGAACTGAAGGAAGATGCAGTGGGTAATAGGAAGAAAATATTTAAGATGGCTAGAACATACAGAAGCCAGAAGAGACAAAATAATATTAAGAATAAGAAGGGGAAACTCTGGTGGAAGCAGGGGAAATAAACAGTAGATGGACGGAATATTTTAAGGAATTACTGAATGAGAGGGGAGCGGAGGGGGACGATGAGGAGAGGGTATGGGGAGAGGAGGGGGTTGGAGATGGAATTTCCAGGGAAGATCTAGAAAAGGCCATAAGGATGAAAAATGGCAAAGCTCAGGGAGAAGATGGTTTAGCGGTTGACTTGAGTAGAGATGGAGGTGAGGAGTTGCGAGAGAAGTTTTGTCGAAGCTCTTAAATGAGTGTTGGTGAAGGAAAGAGGTCCCAGAGAACTGGGAAAAAACTATTTTAATTCCAATATACAAAGAGAAGTGAGACTCTGGAGAATGTAAGAATTATAAAGGGATCTATTTGATAGACCACATGGCAAAGTTATACGAGAGTGCTAGAGATAAGATTGGGAGAGATTATAGAACCACAACTAGGAGAGGAACATGAATATAGAAGGGGAACAGATCTTATGTTTGCCTTGAGACAGATTGGTGAAAAAATTTACGAGTACAATAGAAGAGCCTACGTAGTATTTATAGATCTAAGGAAGGCATTTGATACGGTGCCTAGGAGGAGGCTGTGGGAGGTCCTAGAAGGAAATTATGGAGTGAGCAGGAGATTGTGTGATTCATCAAGGAGTATGTATAAAGTGGCAAAGTGTAAAGTAAGAACAGGATATAAAAATGAAAGATAGTTAGGTTCGGAGTAAAGATTGGTAATACAGGGAAGGGTATTATCCCCTCTAAGTTCATAGCCTACATTGATAAGATCACGGAGGAAGTTAGGGAGGGAAATGAGAGATATGGAAGGAGATATTATGGCATATGCAGATGATTTGGCGATGTTGGTGTGAAAGTATAGAGGGAATAGAAGGAATTGTAAGCAGTATGGCGGAGAAACATAAAGTGAGAGGATTACAAATAAACACTGAGAAAACGGAAGTGATGATTGTAGGCAGAGAGTAAGAGGAGAGATGGGAGTTTGTGGTAGAATAAGAAACCTTGAAGAGGATAGAGGAATTTAAGTATCTTGGGGGATTATATACAGAAGATAGCGGGTGTGACGTAGAGATTGTATAAAGGAGAGAGCGGCCGGAGCTGTGAACCCTTTGCTGAAAGATCAATACATGGGATTAGAGGTTAAAATAATTATTTATGAAAGAGTGTTGACGTATGAAACGGAAGTATGGAGTACTACCAAGAGACAGGAAAGTAGAATACAGGCAACAGAAATGAGGATCCTGAAAGCAATGATTAGGAAAGACCAAGAGGGATAGGATAAAGAATGAAAGAGTAAGACAAGAAGTTGGAGTAATACCTCTGATAAGAAGGATGGATGCAGCAAGATTAAGATTGTGGGGGCACTTGGAGAGGATGCCGGAGGTCAGGTTGGCGAGATGATGGGATTGGACGCCGGATGGGAGAAGACCCAGAGGAAGGTCGAGGAAGAGATGGAAGGGAGTCGATGCAGGATTCGTTGAGGAGATGCGAGCTGCTGACAATGGAAGAGGTACAGAGAAGAAGACTGTGGGAAGACAGAACTGAATGGAGGCGATTGCTGAGTAAACTGACAGGTTGTGGTTTCTCACTGGAAGGCCATGACCTTCCTGGGAAAGAATAGTAATGATATATATATATATATATATATATATATATATATATATATATATATATATATATATATATATATATATATATATATATATATATATATATATATATATATATATATATATATATATAATCTTTACCTTTTTTTTTACCTTCTCACCCCCTGACCACCCCACGCTGAGGTGGCCACACTTCGCTAATGAAGCCGCCCGCCGCAGTCGGCCTCGTCCATAGATCTTTCAAGGTAGTGATGCCCCAGGAGATTCTGGGGCGAGAGTTGGAAGAACAGTGTAATAGAAAGTGTGACTCGGTCTCCGGGGCCTCTCCGCATCTGGTACAAGTGGGAGATGTTGTCTGGTTTATTTTGAATTTATGTTTGTATTGTTGTAAGTTTGGGTGGTGCCCACATCTCAATCTTGCTAATGAGATTTGTGAGTGTCTTGGGAGGTTGCTGAAGTCGCGGTTTTATTATTATTATTTTTATTATTATTATTATTATTATTATTATTATTATATATATATATATATATATATATATATATATATATATATATATATATATATATATATATATATATATATATATATATATATATATATATATATATATATATATATATATAATATATATATATATATATATATATATATATATATATATATATATATATATATATATATATATATATATATATATATATATATATATATATATATATATATATATATATATATATATTATATATATATATATATATATATATATATATATATATATATATATATATATATATATATATAACACGAAGTAATTAACCCTGATTTAGACACGAATCTTTTTTTCAAAATTTAGATCATAAAGTGATTATGAATAAAATACTAAAAAGTAAAAGAATTAAAACGAGAGTAACAAAAGCTAAAACCAAAGGAAAACATTATTACTATTTAAAAAACCCGAGCTTTCGACTCCAACATCCGGGAGTCCTTATTCAAGGGAATCGAAAGAAAACTGTAGAAAAACAAATGTTTTAAAATAGAGGCACATTTAGTTGGTTTATCAAATATGTGAAAAAAGATACCTACTAATGATTTTATGTGTTCTTAAGTATATTTTTATAATATATATTGTTTTTTAAAATGCTATTTAATAAATTGTCAATTGGAAAATCTCCCTTATCCCTGTTAATATTAGGTATATTTTTAATTAAAAATGATTCCAAAAACTTTCTATTATTTGTAGTAGAGCAAGGAATACACAAATTTATGGTTTTTGCATCTATATAGTGGTTGTGATCCGATCTATGGATATGTAAGGCAGAGCCGGGGTCACAAGTGTTTAAGCTATATTGGTGCTGGTATTGTCTACGCTTTAAATCATTGGTTTCACCAAAGTATTTTTTATCACAGTCTCTACATTTTATACTATATACACCCATATTTTTGTCATCATTTGCAACGAGATGGTTATTAAATTTCTTTTTTATTGTGTGTCGAATTGATTCTATTAGAGTAACATTATTGTTAAATAGTTTTTTTGTTATTGGGTCAATATTAAAAGGGACAACTAATTTATCCTTATTTTTGTAGTCTCTGTCACCAACACCAACATAATCAACACCAACACCACCTCCACCACCAACATCCCCATTGCCACCATCAACATCACCACTGTCATCAGCATTATCACCATCATTATCGTTGTTATTATTATTTCTAAAAATATTCTCACTATAGAACTTCTTTTTAGCTCTAAAAAGGCCCTTGTTTATTATTTTCTTGGAGTATGAAAGTTTTGTGAAGGACGCTTTAATAAATTCAAGTTCTTGAGCTAATTTAGATGGACTACAGATTATTAAGGCGCGGTAGAACTGACTAATTATGGTGCCCAATTTAACATGATAGGGATGAGTCGAGTAAAAATGAATATACGAGTTTGTGGCGGTTGGTTTTCTATAGACTGAGTATGTGGGGGGAGAATTAGGCTCATTCAAATCAATTAAAATATCCAAAAAAGGAAGGCAATTATTGTTCATCCTCTCCATAGTGAAATTAATGGAGGGGACCTTTTCGTTGAGGAAGGAGAGTATATTTTCAGGGTTGAGTTGGGGAGGAATGAGTGCAAAAATGTCATCGACATATCTAAACCAGACAACATTCGAGAGGTCAGGATTAGAAAAAATATATTTCATTTCAAAAAGTTCCATAAAAATATTGCTCAACATGGGAGATAAAGGTGAACCCATGCTGAGACCGAAACGTTGCTTGTAATAGCCACTATTAAAATGAAAATATGAATGGTGCGTGCACAATACAATAAGTTCCTTGATGACATTAAATGGGACACTAAAGCGTATATTATTACCAATGACAAACTCCTCAAGCCAATCGATGGTGGTTTCTAGAGGGACATTGGTGAAAAGGGAAATAACATCATAGCTGATCATTAATCCGTTATGTAAATCAATTGCATTTATCTTATCCAGGAAGTCTCTAGAATTTTTAATGTGGGAAGCAGAGATGTTCCCCAAAAGACACCTCAATTCTTTGCTGAGCCAAGATGCCAGATGATAAGTAACACAAT
>SEYY01019787.1:30000-72500 GCA_009176605.1 Armadillidium nasatum
CAAAACTTGTCAATCTTTCAAATCCCATTATAGAGAAAAGAGCAAATTTATTTATTTATTTTTTAAAAGTTCACATTTCACAGGCATTGCCCTATTCGAGGAGAGGAACTTTTCTAGGTAGTATATACCTAGGATTCCCAAGTGGGGTCGAACCGACGCCCTCAAGCGCGTGCGGTAATCACTCTACCGTTTTTGTTAATTTTATTATTTTCTAATATAATAAAAATAATTTTTATTTCTAACCTCATAAAGGGAAATGTGAATTATGCTTATGTCTTTTCACTGAAAAGAAATTTAACAATAAATTTTTTTTTTTTAAATATTTAAAAAAACAAACAAAAAAAAACCGCATGTTGGGAGTGACCGGTGGTACAACATGGGAAGACATGGGTTGTGGGTTACCTCGCCCTTGCTTGGACCATTATTTGTGCTTGCATGATCAAGGGTGTCAAGTCATCAGGGAAAGTTGTTTATTTTTAAGCCCTCTTTCCATACTTCGTTCTTATATTTTTATAAAAGGAATCACTTTGGATGTGGCCTACCAAGGGATTTAATTTTACATTTTAAAACCTACATTACGAAATTCTATGAAAATCAAGTCTGGAACGACGCAGCCACACAGATATTTTATTCTTCAAGTATCACCTTCGGAGGGCTTATAACCCTTTCGTCATACAATAAGTTCAGGAATAACTCTGAAAAATGATGTATCATTAGTATGAAATAGGTTATATATGATTCTGGTGTCGTCGGGTGAAGATGTGTTCAAAATCAGAGGAAGTAGAAGAAGGAAAAGAGAAGGGAAGCATCACGAAAGAGAAGGAAGAAGAAAAGGGAATCTGAAAAGGAGTGAAATACTCTCTCAAAGAAACCTCGATTGGGAATGAAGAGAAATTATTTTCTTCATTAAATCAGACTTCAAGAAAGAAAAAACTTTTTGACAATAATTATTTTCATATTTTATTTCGAAATTTAATAAAAAAAAAAAAAGTTAATTTAAAAAGAAAATTAATAATAATATATTACAAATTTTATTAAATATATTGTGAAGCAACAAAAATTGGAGACAACGTTCCTGTAATAAGAAGATAAGTACTAGAAGCAAAATAGGCTCATCTACTTGAACACTGATTACAAAAGTATATGTTGTCCTAACACCAGAATCATATATATATATATATATTTATATATATATATATATATATATATATATATATATATATATATATATATATATATATATATATATATATATATATATATATATATATATATATATATATATATATATATATATATATCCTCCTTTAATAAGGCTCTGGCCGTGAGCGGTGACGACGTGTTAAACCATTACTGTTTTACTGTTGCTAATTCTTGAACTAGATGCCTTGAATTTAGAATAAATTTTGAGCACCTATGACGTAAATGTTGACATATATGTTTTTTTTTTAGTTTTCAAAGTGGAAGGTTGTGCTTGTGTGTGCGCTCCGATGCTATCTTTTTGTTTTCATCTTAATTGTTTTACATTGTGTTTGAGTGACTTTTAGTGTATCCGTGTTTTTAAATAATTATAATTGTTTATCTAAGGTGTAAATTTGTTTTATCAGTTCTATGTTTTAAATGTTTACTAACTACAGTGGTGAAATATACTACGATAACAACTAGTACTGGATCGAATTTAAGATAAGTTTTAATGAATATTTTGTTTGAAATAGAAATAGTTTTATAGTTAATTTTAACGTTTTAAAATTTGTTTTAACATTAGTATTGTTTCAGTTTTACTTTGTTTTGTTGTCTCTTTGCTTGTGTGGCTGTTTGTTTCTCTTAATCTTGAGTGTGTGTGTGCAGAATGGCGGGTGTGCGCAGGCGTGGGTTCTCTATACACTTCACCAATGTCCGTGGCTTACGCTCTAACTTAGCTTCTATGGAATACCACCTCTCAAACTAAATTTCAATATGCGAGAAGAAGGACAGACTTGCAAAATTCTAGTACTTTAAATTTAGAGCTCTTAAATTGTGATGCAGAAACAATCTTTTCTTCAGTTTCTGGGGCAATTCGATTTCGTTTGGAGCGCATATTTGGCTCCTACTACTAAACAGACTTTCACTCTCAAAAGAAAGTAGAGCAGAGAAAAATTTATAGGCCAATATATTTAAATTAATCGGCAAGAAACTGACGATGCAACTTATTGGTAGGGTTGGCTAATGCATCAGTGAGGTTGGGTGCGGTGAAGCACACAATTTTAGTGTCCAGATGTTGTGCAGTGCTCAGCCAACCCTACTTCCTGAGTATTGGAATAACCTTAAATAAACAAATAAAAAAATAAATAAAAATAATGGTGGTGGTAATTATTAAGGAAACTTACTTTGCATTTGAAAATGAATGAAATGAGTGTACGTTTTTTGTTACAATATATTTTAGATTCATTAACACGTTTTTCTTTCTGAAATGTTAAAAATAAATTAAGTTAATTTTGATTCAAAATGAATTAAAGTTAATACATACAAACTTTACAAGAATAATTAAGAGGTTACCTTTAAAGATTCCATTATCATTCCTTTAGTCCAGAAAGCCAATAAACATTGCTGAATTAAATATAAGTATGAAGGAATATCTTGTGGATCTTTATTAATATATGCATCTTCCACAGATTTAATTTCTTCAATGTCAGGTATTATGGTATGATTCACCCTGAAGTTGAAGATATGAAAAGAAAAACATTTCTACTTTTTTTTTATTTTTTTTTTTTAAACTATTTATCACTACGAAATATACAGGAACTTATATTTAAGAAATGATACTCAAGAAAAAAAAAAAAAAAAAAAAACATTATTGAAGTTCTTAGAATAGACGTACTACTATTACAGATTATCCATCAGTGATGGCAAAGACTGATGAAAGACCATTAATAATAAATATTTTAAACTCAAAATTAAAAAAATTAAAAAAAGAAAAAAATAACAAGTTTTGCCTCACACACATTCATATAAAAAGTAATTTTGGAACATGAAATACAATACCCCAAAAACCAATATACAATATGACTAATTTAATTATATTTTTTTTTAAAGATTTCGAGGCGAGGAACTTTCTATAATGTTTTCTCGTAGGATCCGCATGATGGATCAAATCAGCGCCTTCAAGCTCGTTAAGTAATTATTTTACCATTATGCCACATTAGAGGTAATGACGGTGAATATATGTTGAGAATTAGAAAAAAACTTTAATCTCAAATATTTTTATTTGAATAATTATATTAATAAAAATTTACGCATTCTATAAAATCCATAAATTTCCCAACAGAAAAAAAAATTTATTATTATTACTATTACACAAGTATGCATTACAACTGTGGAGAGAGAAAGGAAAGAAAAGTTAAGAAAAATTAATTACAGAATAGATTAAAAAATTTAAAATACTAAATTTAAGAAGATAGTAATACAGTATTAGTAAGAACACAGAAAGGTTTTTTTTTTAAAGTTAAAATATAAGCATGAGAGAGAGAGAGAGAGAGAGAGAGAGAGAGAGAGAGAGAGAGACAGAGAGAGAGAGAGAGAGAGAGAGAGAGAGAGAGAGAGAGAGAGAGAGAGAGAGAGAGAGAGAGAGAGAGAGAGAGAGAGAGAGAGAGAGAGAGAGAGAGAGAGAGAGAGAGAGAGAGAGAGAGAGAGAGAGAGAGAGAGAGAGAGAGAGAGAGAGAGAGAGAGAGAGAGAGAGAGAGAGAGAGAGAGAGAGAGAGAGAGAGAGAGAGAGAGAGAGAGAGAGAGAGAGAGAGAGAGAGAGAGAGAGAGAGAGAATTTTATCTATTCAATGTACTTTTTAATAATATAATCAAATAGCTAAGATTCCCTGTAAACTTTTAAGTAAACTTTCATCAATGCGTCGATAATAATACAAGCACTACGAACACACAATTCAAACAAAAGAAAGTACAGTATATTCAAATGAAACAGTTAATTAGGGATAGATATTAAGTCTTGCATGATATAAATTATTACAGTATTATAAAATAAATTTAAATCTATATGAATTGCACATTAATATTTCTAATAATAATGATGATAATAATAATAATTTCTTACATTAAATTGGAATTTGGCTTTCTTCTAAAATCGACTAAACACACTTCTGAGTTTTCTTCATCGTTCGGAAGAGGAGTGAGTTGAACTAAAATACTGTTGTCAAGACTTGTACGAATACCAATGCCTATATATATATATATATATATATATATATATATATATATATATATATATATATATATATATATATATATATATATATATATATATATATATATATATATATATATATATATATATATATATATATATATATAATATATATATATATATATATATATATATATATTATATATATATATATATATATATATATATATATATATATATCTATTATATATATATATATTATATAATATATAATATATATATATATATATATATATATATATCAGGGATGGAGTGAAGTATCGTTATTGAACCTTCAGTTATCGATATCGGCAAAAAAATGACCGATACCGATACCATATTTTTTAACTGTGAAGAACAATAATTATATATATATATATATATATATATATATATATATATATATATATATATATATATATATATATATATATATATATATATATATATATATATATATATATCTTTCTCTGAAATCATCATATTAGGTGATTCAATGTTCACCACCGCCAATGGCTTTCTTCTAGTTCTCATGATACAGCTGGTGAACGTGCCTTCCTTTTCGCTATCCAAAACGACCTTGAGCAGTTGGTGCAGCTCCCTACTCGTATCCCTGATCGTCTTGGAGATGAACCCAACGTTTCTAGACCTTTTCCTAACTTCTAATCCTTCTCCTTATACTGTTAAACTCTTTCCTCCTCTGGGTTCCTCCGATCATCTTCTTATCTCTGTATCTCTTCTATCTCTTCAAGTCTTCCGCAGGAAAGACCCCCTTCTACGGAAAGGAAACGCTTGTGGCACTTCGGTGCCGCAAGCTGGTCGGACTTGCGGTCGTACTTCTTTGATTTCCCGTGGAATGATTATTGCTTCCGTGGGAGGGGTCCCTCGGAGTGTGCAGAACGCATTACCGAGGTGATTCTCTCTGGCATGGAGCATACATTCCATATTCTTTCCCTTCTACCAAACCTAACAAACCTTGGTTTAACTCTGCTTGTTCTCGTGCTATCCGCCGCAGGGATGCTGCCTTCAGGGATTACCGTCGTCTTCAAACTCCTGAAACTCATGCTACTTATATTTCATCCCGGAATCGTGCAAAATCTATCCTTCGTAATACTAAAAACTCCTTTCTCCGTAAAAAATGCAATAATCTTTCTGGTTCCTCTTCTTCACGTTCTTTCTGGCATTTTGCAAAAAATGTCAACTCTAACTTTGCTTCTTCCTCTTTCCCTCCTTTAATATCTTCCGACGGCACAACTGCTGTTTTACCTTCTTCTAAAGCTGAACTCTTTGCTCAAACTTTTGCCTCTAATTCAACCTTAGACGATTCCGGAGCTATTCCTCCTCCTTCAATCCCCTCTAACTCAATTATGCCTAAAATTAGAATTTTTTCTAAAGATGTCATTTCTGCTCTCTCTGAGCTTAATACTAAGAAGGCGTACGGTCCTGATGGTATTCCTCCTGTGGTTCTCAAAACTTGCGCTTCCGAGCTTGCACCCTGCCTCGGTAAACTATTTCGTCTTTGTCTATCTACTTCAACCTTCCCTTCTTGCTGGAAACGTGCGCTCATTCAGCCTGTGCCGAAGAAGGGGACCCCTCTCAACCCTCCAACTACCGTCCTATTTCTTTGACCTCCGTTCTCTTAAAGTTTTCGAATCTATCCTTAACAGGAAGATTTGGAAGCATCTCAATTCTTCTAATCTTATCTCTGATCGCCAGTATGGCTTTCGGTAAGAAACGCTCTACAGGTGATCTTCTTTCCCTTCTCTCTGAATCTTGGTCCTCCGCTATTCGGCATTTCGGTGAATCTTTTGCTGTCGCGCTGGACATATCGAAAGCCTTCGATAGAGTCTGGCACAAAGCTTTGATTTCAAAACTTCCCTCTTTCGGTATCTATCCTTCTCTCTGTGATCTTCTCGCTAATTTCCTTTCCGGTCGTTCTATAGCAACTGTTGTAGACGGCCACCGTTCATTCCTTTAAATCTATTAACAGTGGTGTTCCTCAGGGTTCTGTCCTATCACCAACACTTTTTCTACTTTTCATTAATGACCTTCTCTCCATCACCTCATCTCCTATCCACTCCTATGCTGATGACTCCACCCTTCATTATTCCTTCCATTTTGAAAAACGTCCCACCCAACAGCAGTTGATAGACTCGAGAAGGGTAGCCTTGGAACAACTAACCTCTGATCTTTCCCGTATTTCAAATTGGGGCAGAGAAAACATGGTTGTTTTCAATGCCTCAAAAACTCAGTTCCTCCATCTCTCCACTCGACACAATCTTCCACACAACTATGATATCTTCTTCGAAAACACACAACTCAACCTTCATCATCTGTTCTTAATATTCTTGGTGTTTCTTTTTCTCGTGATCTTTCTTGGAAAGATCACATTACTTCTCTTTCTAAACAAGCTTCTAAGAGGTTGGGTGTTCTGAGGCGCCTTCAAAATTACTTCACGCCACCCCAGTTGCTTGCTCTGTATAGGGGTGTTGTTCGCCCCTGTATGGAGTATGCTTCGCACATCTGGGGTGGTTCCACACATACAGCTCTCCTAGAGAAGGTGGAGTCTAGGGCATTTCGTCTCATCAACTCTCCTGCTCTTACTAACTCTCTTCAATCTCTTTCTGCCCGTCGAATTGTTGCGTCACTCTCTCTTTACTATCGCTATTACAACAGACACTGCTCTTCTGAACTCTCTCGTTGCATACCTCCTCCATTGAGAAGAGCTCGTGCGACACGCCTTTCTACACATTCTCATCCTTTCTTTGTCCAACTCTCCGACCCCAGACTTAACCGCTATGCTCAGTCTTACATATACTCTACTGGTAAAGTCTGGAACACAGTCCCTTCATCTGTTTTCCCAACTTCCTTTGACTTGCATACTTTCAAACGCCGTGTGTCTGGACACGTCGGCCACCATCGACCATAATTATAGACCTTTCCCAACTCCGGTGGAATTTGGTAGGCCTCCTGGCCTTTGCCCACCGGAGGAGACATAAAAAAAAAAAAAAAAAAATATATATATATATTGTATGGATTTCGGTCGGCAATTTCATTAGGCATATTTACGCTTCAATTTTTTTTTTCCTTAGTGTTGAGAAAGAGAGAGAACTCTCGAAATATCTGTATTTAACTCATGATACATATATGGAGGCGGTCATTAATTTATTGCCTAAAAAGTATCGAAAAAAGACACAGCATTACAGAACAGAGGAGGAGGGGGATTCCAAGTATTAAATGTGCTCTTTATTTGTGTTTAAAACTTTCGTCAGACCAATCAATTAAATGTGTGGTTCATTTGTGCGTGTTCAAAAAGTGTAATACCGAAGTATAAACGTGTTATTTATTAGTACATGTGAAAAGTTTTTTGTCAGACCAATTTATCAAATATGGTGTTTGTTCGTGTGTGCAGAGTTTTTTTTCAAAGTATATTTGATAATATGTCTCCATCTCTACATATAAATTGTTTAGAATTCTGAAAATGCCCATTTTTAATTCGTAAAATTCTAACAAAATTTGCTTGTAAATATATATATATATATATATATATATATATATATATATATATATATATATATATATATATATATATATATATATATATATATATATATATATATATATATACTGTATATACTGCTAATGGGGATTCAAACCCTAACCTCGAAGGTAAGACATTGCACTAACCACTACACCACTGATGTACAATGTCAAATGGTTAGTGCAATATCTTACCACCTTAGAGGTCAGGGTTCGAATCCCCATTAGCAGTATATACAGTGTAAATTTTATCCCACGGTTTGTGTGGTATATATATATATATATATATATATATATATATATATATATATATATATATATATATATATATATATATATATATATATATATATATATATATATATATATATATATATATATATATATATTATATAGGGATGGAGCGATACCAATACCTAAAAATTTACCGGTACCGATACCTGAAAATATACCGATACTTTATCCATTCATATACCAAAATTTTTACCGATACCGATACTAAGACTTTCAAATTCACCATACCGATACTTCACTCCATCCCTAAATATATATATATATATATATATATATATATATATATATATATATATATATATATATATATATATATATATATATATATATATATATATATATATATATATATATATATATGGAAGGGTTTTACCCTGTCAGTGGGATCAGCATATTTCGCCATCTGTTCTTAAAAATCCCTCTCCTAGAGTGCTCTAAAAGATCATGTTTTTTTCGGCTACTTGGTTTCTGTGCCAGTCCTTGAGTTTTATTTAAACTGCAAGGAGGGTTTTCACCTTCAGTAGGACTAGCACCTTCTCCATCTAATCTCTAAACACTTTCTCAAAGAGTTCTCCAGAAGGTCATGCTTCTCGGAGCTGTGGTTTCCCATGCTGGTCCTGGAGCTGTTACAAGCAGGAAGCTATAATTATAGGGCCAGGTTGCTAGTCCTGTAGGTGAACAAAGGCCAGAACCCTGCCAAATTCCATCAGAAGTGGGGAAAATAACGGAAACCTAGTCAAATTCAACCAACGTTGGAGGGAAATTAGAATCATTGCCAGTTAATGGCCGAAGTGTCTCGATACACAGAGTTTGAAAGTGTGCAAGTCAAAGAAAGTTAGGAAAACAGATAATAGGAGTGTGTTCCTGATTTTACCAGTTGAATATTTGGAAAATTGAGCATATGTGTTAGGTCTGTTGTTAAAGGGACAGAGGTGGGAGACTGTGTAATAAAGCGTGTAGCTCGAAACCTTCTCAGTGGAGGAAGTATGCGACGAGAGAGTTCAGAAGAGCAGTGTCCATTGTAATAGGGAAAGTATAGAGAGAATGACAACAATTCGACTGGCAGAAAGAGACTAGAGAATTAGTGAGAGCATAAGTTAAGACAAAAAACTCTAGACTCTGCCTTTTCAAGGAAAGCTTGTGTGAGTGAACCACCCAGATGTCTGATGCATACTTCAAAAAGGGGCGAACACCACCTCTATAAAGAGCAAGCAACTCGGGTGGTGTGAAAAAATTACGAAGACACCTCAAAACACCCAATTGGAAACTTGTTTAGAAAGAGAAAAGAAGTATGTGTTCCTTCTAGGAAAGATCACGAAAAAAGAAACACCGAGAAATACCTTCTTAATATTAAGCTGAGAGAGAGCAGAAATGACGTCTTTAGAAATAAATTTTTAGTCAAAAATGAGTTGGTGGGGGTTGAAGGAGGAGGAATAGTACAGGAATCGTCTAAAGTTAAATTTGAGATAAAAGTTTGAATGAAGAGTTCAGCTTTAGAAGGTAAAACAACAATTGTGTCATCAGAAGATACTAGAGGAGGAAAAGGAAGAAGCAAAGTTAGAGTTGACATTTTTTTTTACAAAATGCCAGAAAGGGAGTAAGAAAGAGGAAATAGAAAGATTTTTTCATTGCCTAAGGAGAAAAGTTTTTGATGTTACAGAGAATATATTTTGCATGATTCCGGGATGAAATATAAGTTGTGTGAGTTCCTTGATTTTGAAGAAGATGGCAATCCATGAAGGCAGCATCCCTCTATATATATATATATATATATATATATATATATATATATATATATATATATATATATATATATATATATATATATATATATATATATATATATATATATATATATATATATATATATATATATATATATATATATATATACAGTGGGTAAAACTTATTTCTAAAAGCTTTGAAGAACTTTAGTTTCAGACTCTAGGGCAGGGGTGGGCAACCTTTTTGAGAATGAGTGCCAAAATCGGCAGAATTTCTTGACAAAAATTTTCAATGTGCCAACCAAAATTTTTAATATATATAACTTCAGTTAAAAGTTCATATAAAACTGAACTAACTAACTTTTTTTTTCATTTCTTCCTTCTGGAGGTTCTTTCACATTTATTTTCAAGGCAATAATTACAGCAATAAATAAGTTTTGTAAAGGCACACGGAACTAGAGGACCTAAAAAATTAAAAAAGCCATGCCATCTCGATCTAAGAAAATACTCTTTCAACTGATTGTAATTTCTGGAATGACTTGAGAGATTGCTGACTTGATTCTCTAGTCAAATTTAAAAAGGGGCTAGATAGATGTATGGATGGTTTCGGTATTATATAGAATAATCTGACTAAGCCAAATCGGGGCGTATTTATGAATTTTTGGATCAACAGATGAACCTATGACTAAGCCTAACGGCAGTTTTTGTAGTGGGTGATGGTTCATTGAGTATTGCATGTGTAATGGGGTTTAGTTTTACTTTTATCGATGCATGACTATGCATGAATGAACTGATAACTAGGATGGGATAGACCTAGTCTTTCGTGCAAATTAAATTGTTATTATTTGTTTTACTAAGACAGTCTCGATAGGCCCTTGTGGCTTCTAACTGTCTCTATTTTCCTATGTTCCTAAAAGGAAAATCTTTGAAATTATATTAGACTGGGAGCAAAACATAAGATGTTGTTATTACTCCAACTACAACTCTTTCTTCTTTACTTCTATTTGTACATTTTCAACTGAACTTAAAAAGACCGGAATCTGCATTAATGTCATAAAAGTAAACAGAGCACAAGTAATAAATTTATACTAGGCAAGGCTTCAGATTTTTTGTTTCAAATATTTAAACAGATTATAATTGCTTCAGTTAGGCATTAAACAAAATATTTCATTTAACAAAATGTAGTATAAACATAAAAGAAAAATATATGAAACTACATTTGATGGGGAGTGGATGTAGGATATTTTTACTTAGGTGTTGATATCAATTGGATATCAGCCTTTTTTCTTTACAGATACTGATGCTATCAGAGTCTGCCCAATAGACACAATACCAATACCACAAATAATTTTTGATGACTACCAACATCAAAGAATTACAGATGCCTCCATCTCTAGAATGTATCAGTCCCAAATAATTTAATAAGGAAGGTGTCCAAATAATCTACCAAGCTTTAATACAATACACTGAACCTGTATTATCAGTTTGCCTGTAATATAAAATTTGATTAACCAGAAAATCAGATTTGAAAATAGCTAAAAACAAATTTGAACAAAAAATACAAACCAAAAATATTTTGCATATTGAAGTTTTCAATCAGTGAAGTTCGGTTAACCAGAAGTTTAGTTTCATCTGTAGTTAATTTAAACTTTTCCTCTTCATCATTCTGAACTGGATACACCTCTTCAATAATGAGTTCCACATCTTCCATTGTTGAGCACATCAAAATTTCAATCAGTTTGTCACAATCTTGTTTCATGTGATTTACTGCTTCTAAAATCTTTTCACGTCTGAATATCAAAGCTCTACAATATATATATATATATATATATATATATATATATATATATATATATATATATATATATATATATATATATATATATATATATATATATATATATATATATATATATATATATATATATATATATATATAGGACGATGCAGACCAATTCTTCACTTTTTGCAAATACAATTTAGAATGCTTGCCTTCGTATCTTCTTACTGTGATTTATTTTTATTTTTATTTGCTATCTTCCTTGGTATCTTTAAATAACCATATACTTCATAAATTTTATTTAATTTTAATCAAAATATTCTTAATTTTACAATGGTAATGCATGCTTAGTTTTTCACGTGTTTTCACTTGTTATAAAAGAGAATCTGCCCATGGCAACAAAGTGGAGAGGTATGATCCCAAAACAAAAATATATATCGATCTATATATCAGATATCGATATTCAAATATCCTATCACACAAATAAATATTGGATCAAAATATAAATACTAGATCAATATATATGTATATTAATATCGATACCCCTTGCTTTCTAATTTGATGACACCTGGAGAGTGAATTTCCAAGATCACTTGGAGATTCACTTCTGAACACCCAGGCTATGACATGAATTTCTATATATAGTATAATAGAAGAAATAGTGAAATTTAAAGCAGTAGGGGAAACTTATGTATTCTAACAAAATTGTATTACCAGAAAAAAAATATATGTTGTAACAAAATATTAAGCTGGCATATATATATATATATATATATATATATATATATATATATATATATATATATATATATATATATATATATATATATATATATATATATATATATATATATATATATATATACCAACAAAAAAATTTTTTCGATTACATTACTCCTGTAATTCGAACATTTTCATTACATAAACTAAAATATGGTTTAATATTTATTAAATTTTCACTTTGCACTTTATTATTCTTTTTTATATATAAATTATTACCAGATAATCTTACTATGGGATAGGGAGCATGGTATACTGCTTCTAGTTTGTTTCTGCCATATTGTTGGTTTTTTATAAATACAAATTTGGCATTTTGTAAATTCCTTGGTATATATATTTTTAGATTCTTGGCAGAAAATTCTGGAGATAGAAGGAATCTCAAGCATAACTTCATCTTTTCTGCATATTTTTATAAAAAGTGGGAATGAAGACTCACTCCCTCTATTAAGGCTCCAAGGAGGTAGGGATTTTGACCCATCATTAGGATAGCAGGGGTGATTCCTTCTGAGTTTAATGGGGAGTTCTTAAACATAAAAGCAATAGGGGGAGAAGATCCAACCAATAATTTAGTACATTTCCCAACTCATCCGACAGCATGGCTCGCAGAACCTCAATAGGGTTCTATGAGAGTTTTCAATGAGGTCCATTACTCTAAAGGTTATAGGCAGAAGTAAAGTTATTCCAGGATCCTAGCTCCTCACAAACACTTTCGAATAGATCAGAGGCAAACTGTCCTACAAGATCAGATACAAGTTCCTACAACTCCAGCTATGGGTAGGAATTCTCTGGTAATTAATTACCTCCCCAATTGTAGAGGTTTCAATATTTTTCAAGGGGAAAGCAAAGAGATAGCGAGAAAATCTATCAAAGTTAAAAGATATTTAAAGCTTTTGCATGAAGGCATTTTAAGAATATCAATATGGACCACCTGGAATTTTGCAGAAACTGGCTGGTAAGATTCATATGGTGGGCTTATTTTTTGCAAAGATTTAGACTCTGAAATGAATCAACTTAGAACAAACAGCTTTGTGTATTTAGGAATATCCTTTCTAAGAGATGCCAGAGTTTTCTTGACTCCAAAATGCCCAAGGGAATGTGAATAAAAGATAACAGTTGTAATGAAAGATTCAGGAACAAAGACGCGAAGTGAGAGTGGAATAGATTCATTGACAACCAAAGACAGCAGGTCATTTTTATAACAGTAGTTTCATTTAGTCAGCTTGAGATTAATATTTTCTTGCTTATTTAAGTATATTTGAAGTTGAATATCTGTTTCATGTGCTGCTTGCAGTTCTTTTTAACTTATTTTGAACTGAAATAGTTTAAATACTTCATTGGCAAAATATGAAAAATAAATGACAGTGAATAACAGTCACCCTCTATTAAAGAATTCTGCTAAGGAGAAAGCTCTGGTGCAACCAATGCTTCATCGCAGAGTACTTCAAAAAGGACTTCTGTAACAGTTTCTTCTCTTCCAAGTTGGAGTGAAGGGGTAGTTGCCAGTTCTATATCTGCATTTCCTGCAGAAGTTGAAGGAGCTGGTAATTTCAGTGAACCCTCAGTGGGCTTTTGAGCAGGATTTCTTATCAGATAATCAGCTAAGAATGTTTTCTTCTGATTTAATGTGTTGTTTTGTTAAATCATGTTAAGACAAGAAAGTTAGGTATTGCTGCTCTTTTGCTAGAAAGTGACAAGCTCAATCAATCAAGTAATAAAAAAAAAAATTTAAAATAAAATATAAGAAAATAAAGATTTCTTTCTTGTTATTTCAATATTTTCTTTTTCTTTTCTGTTTCTTTTGACCGTTCCTCTTCTGTTAGTGAATGATCTTTGTGTTTTGATTTTAGATGCCCCCATAAAGATTTGGTTGAAAAATTTTTACTTGGGGCACCCGGAGACCCTCTTCTAATTTCCTGCAGATGCTACAATAAGCTATTTCGAGCCTATCCTGAAACATTGTAAAGTACTCCAATACTGCAGAAGGTGATTTTAACCATACTGACTGAAAGTATAAACAAAATAATAATTTGCAAATAATATAGCTAAATGATACAAGTTTGATACACCTTAAAATTTACCTTTAAAAAAATGTAAACATATTTACTATATTTAAATTATTCTGCTGCACATATACACCAAATCAAAGCAAAATATTACATACATCAAAAATATCTTACCGCAAATTTTCTAGCAATTCATCTTCATCAGCATGCTTTTTCAAGAGAGCATTTATTTTGTGATTTTCCTTTTTGAAATTACTCATTATTCGGTAAAATATTTAACATAAAAGAAGTTTCTTATATGTAAATATTTATAAAACCTTTGAATTGTATATAATTACTCTTCAGTTTCAATTATTTCAATTAAAATTAAAGAAAAACTTATAGAGTACTTTTAAAAATAAACCACTGTACTGCTTATTAAACAAAAATGTGTTAATGCTGAAATTAGATGATTACAGATGTTTGAATATTAAATACTATATATATATATATATATATATATATATATATATATATATATATATATATATATATATATATATATATATATATATATATATATATATATATATATATATATATATATATATATATATATATATATATATATATATATGTGAGCAAAGTATTCTTGAATTCCAACTTTCATCAAATGAATAAAGCAGTTTTCTATTCATCCACAAACTTAATAAAAATTTATTCTTGTGCCATTTTCATAAGGGCTTTTTTAGATTTTTTTTTTTTAGAGCATCTTACGATTTGCACAACAATGGTTTTCCAAAATTTTCTAAAATATGTTTTCAAGTAAGATGATTCCAATTGAACATGGCAACTGGGCTTTCAAAATATTCAACTGATACAAGATCAGGAAATACTATGTTATAAGAGAATAATAATCAGACAAAACAATAATAGTAAAGCCTATTGTTGACAAATTAAGAAGAAAAAAATATTTCCTAATAGGTTTAATTATACTGATTATGTAGCCTTCTAATATTCCTTTTTGTTTTGTATAAAATCAAAATTTATAAATAATCTTGAAAATTACAATATATTTTGATACACTTATTAAAATAAATTTTAAAAATTGACATAAAATGACACAAACATTAAGATACAAATAACATACGAAAATGGGTTTGTTTACATCTAAATATTTCAGTGCAATTTATCGCCTCTAAAAGTATCTTCATAAAACTTAAGAAAAGTTAGATGAATGACATTATTTTGCTGAGAAATTTGGGGTGTTTTCTCACCTAAAGAGATAAATAGATTGCCGTTTTTCTCCTAAATTTTTAGTAAAAAGTGGATGAATAGAAAATGTCTTAATAACTTGAATAGTTTTCCAATAAAGACCTTAAATTATTTCAATGAAATCAGCAATTAAGAATAATGAATAATTTATTTAAATATGAATCATAAAAAGCATTCAACCAGTCTCTTAATAATTATTTAAATATTCTGTGGTACCTCCTTGTTTGTGCAAACCCTGCTCTAAATATTTTGGCATAGTCAAAATATTTTTTTTCCATTTTTGGCAAGTTTCTGGTGCAATTCGGCTCCATCCTTCTTTGATAAATTGAAACAGGCCCTAGATGTTCAAGGTAATCACATCTTATATTTTTATCCATATTCACCTCTAAATTTCATTCCAAAGATGCTCCATAGAGTTTAAATCCAGACTCTGCAATGGACAAGGTAGCATGACAAACTCTTCCCCTTGCAGACTCTGGTATAAGCTTTACATTGAGTTAGGTTCATTGTCCTGATAAATAAAATTTGAAAAATTCCCATGTTGCTCTTTAGGAGCAGGAAGAGCTAATTTGATTAAAAAAAAAATTGTAAATATATTCTTATTCATTACTCCATTTTCATTCATGGGATAATTAATCATCATAGTCATATTAATGTAGATGAATGTTGGCTATTCTACTTCTTCCTTATTAAATAAACCTCAATTAAATTTATATCTAATTTTCTTAACATAAAATTTCAGTGCTTTTGACCTCTATAAATTTTAGGTAGCCCCAACCCTGGCAAAATTCCAGTCCCTAGTATCCACTCCATTGTCAGGCTAGTTCAAGCATTGAGCTCTAACATGAAGGCAGCTGAAGAGTTCATCAAAGCTTTGATGAATTCATCATTAAAGCTGAAGGTACATCCCCCAGCAGGTCTTTAACTGTGAAAATATAGGGCTCTTCTGGAAGATATTGAGGAGGACCTACATTACAGTGAAGAAGATATCAGGGCACAAACTAATAAAGGACAGGTTGACCCTCACCCAGTGCACAAATGTTTGACAACTATAAGGTCAAGCCACTGTTCGTCTACTACAAAGAAAAACCCAGAGCGTTTAAGGAGAAACTACCAGTGATGTGGAAATCAAACATGAAGGTGAGGGTTATTAGACATTTTTTTATTGATTGGGTCAATGTGATCTTTGGCCCAGCACTCAAGAACTACCTAGAGAAAAATAACTTTCCAATGAAAGCCCTGCTTATCCTTGACAATGCCCCTGCCCACACTCCAGACTTCAAATTCATTAAGATTAAGTTCCTGCCACCCAACACCATCTTTATTCTTTACCCCATGGACCAGCAGATCATATTCAATTTTAAAAAACTTTATAAGAACCATTTCTAATGCTGCTTCGCCTTTACAAAGGGCACAAACCTCATCCTCTGAGTTTTGGAAAGATCACTACAATATAGTGATCGCCTCAGGATTATTGATATGGCTAAGCAAGATATTACCAAGACGAACTTGAACTCTGCATTTGAGAAGCTATGACCAAAAAGGACGTTTGTGGAATCTGACTCCTAAACTGCAGGTAGGAGGAGATTGTCCCCCTTGGAAAATCTATAGGTCTTGGAGGTGGATGTAGGGAACATTAACAAGCTTGTCAAGGAGCATTCAGAGGAACTAACAACAGGGGAGTTATTGGAGCTTCAGATGCAGTAGCAAATGTTTCTACAAGATATAAGTAACAATGAAGAAACAGAAACTACCCATCAATATATGAGATAAAGGTAATGCTGGGAATTTGGGAGAAAGTTGCAAACTTTATAAATTGGGAATACCCAGAAACAAATTGCAATTCGGTTGTGTGGCTGTGTTGTTCAATGACACAGTTCTCAAACACCTCAAAAACATTCTGAAGGAAAAGGAAGAAACAAACATCCCTGGATAGGTTTCTAATGTAATGAAATACCCTGCAATGACAGATAACAAAAGTGAAGCAAAACCACTAAAAAGCAGTGAGGACAACAAGTGTTTGAAAAGAGTAAAAAATTAAAAAAATAATCTTAAAAAAAAAATATTTATCATGAAAGTTATCAAATGAAAAATAAATTCTTAAACTGTACCCCTCCTCCAATATCTCCCATCAGCCCGAGCCTGTACACCTTTAAAATTAATTTATTTATATAAATTATTTTTTATTAGGTTTATATAAGCCTTACATTATTTGTTTTTTATAAATATATTTTTCATGTATTAAAAATGGCTAAAACAAAATAGATTAAAGTCATTTCAATTAATTTTAATAGTAAAAATTGCTATGATATATAAAACATTTGATATCAGGTCTTGGGAATAGATTAAATTTGTATGTCAATGCATCACTTATATAATTTGTTTTTAATTTTATGAGAATAAATATTTCTTTTTTTATAAAATTTTTTTACCTAAAGATAAATTTGGCATGTTATAAAAAATTTGGACAAAATATACTTGACAATATTACATTTTGTATGGAAAAACAAATTTAACACCATTGCACTTAATTTATTTAAAACAAAAGAATACTTACACCATCTTTTTTTTATTTTATATAATTATTTTTTGGTTTTATGTGATAAAAAAATTTTTTTTACCATACTTTTAAGTTACACAATTTACTTGAATTTGGAATATTTTATTTTTAAGAGTATCAATATTTTTTTAAAAAAAATTGCCAAAAATTTTTTTTTGCTTCAAAATAACTAAAATGTCTTAAACTTTACTCCTACACTGATGCAGTAACCTGGTAAAATGACAGTTAAAGAACAATACACCTTTGAATGCAGAATATATATTGTGAAATCATCGTAATTGTAAGTCTTTTCTTATAAAAACTTTTAAGTTTTTAGTATATTAAACATAAAATATCGTTTTCCATGCTTCAATTCACCCAGTTTACTTGATCTAAGATCCATTTCCTATTGTAGTTCTACTATATTAAAAAAAATACTCAGTAAGGCTGAAAAATTACCAAAGAATTACATGAATTTAATTTTCGTGAACATTGAAATTGTTTCTTAAATATAAAGTACATTTCCAGTTTATATTCTTAAAAAACATCTAAATGCCAGCTTACTAACATAACTATAGACTAAACCTTCTTTTACGAGCCATCAAGAGCCTTTCCCATAATAACCTATGCCTAACTTGACCTGAACACTACCTCTATGAAAGCACTTAAGAAATATATGCACAAGAAAACAATATTAAAAATCAGAACATAAGTACCTATATAAATTTAGAAAAACTAAATTCTACAGGGAATTCCTAGGAAAACATTGCCCACTATGAAATTGTCCCAGCATGAGGAACCACTTCTAGATGTCTTCACAAGTCAACTCTCCAAGCCAGAATCAACGATCGAAAAACTATCTTCACAATATAAATACATATATACGGTACTATGATATATACTAACATATTAAAATACATCTTCTTCCTTTGAATCCCGCTTTCAATTCATATCTTGATTCTATATATAATTCAAATATATTCCCCTATACGGGCAACAAAGTGTGAATTTCTTAGCTATCCATGGCTGGTCAGTTAACTTTTGGGGTTTCAGTTTATTTTCAGCTAAACTTTCAAGGTACTCTTCTCTGCATTTGAATTAATATTATTATCAAATGAAATTAAAATGAGTTTTCGTTTTATCAAGATATTCCAGCAAACGCGGAAATAACGAAAGAATGCCAAAAAGAAAACAGAAATCTATAGATTAATTTAAGAAAATTTCTTCCATTTGCTTCGAGAGATTGCTGTTTTTAAATATCATTTTAGAAACTAGATCTATACGACAATACCAAACACACGCGTAATAAAAATATAAAATAGTTCACTTTTTATTACGGTTTTGAATGAAAATAATGATTGTTAATAAAGTAACTTAGTAAAAGGTATTTACTCCTATTTAAAAAATTTATATACGTATCTAAAGAAAGATACCTAAATTGTTAAACGGAAATATAATCCTAGCAGACATAAGATGTATTGTGATAAGTGCCGGGTTGACATAACAAAAATCAAATTAAATAAATCAATTGATTTTTTACGTGTGATTTTTTTTTTATTTTATTCACATAAATTTTTTTTTATTTTTTTTTAAATAACGTCCCTGTATTCATATTTTTAAGTTCAAAATATCATAAGAGAGATTAAAAAAAGAAAACAAATTAAAATTAATATAAATTTAGGTATTTTATTGGGCTGGGAGAAAAAATTAATCACCGTCCAATGATATTTTTTGCTAAATTATTGAAACCTGCAACACTGTTTTATTTTTGAATTCTGTCTTTAGATATTTACTGTAAAAGGTAGGTGAGTTATATAAAATTTATTAATTTTAAAATTTCAGTAGAAATTTTTTTTTTAAATTTAATTAATTATCATTTTTATCTATTTATTAATTGCAAACTGTACGAGTAAGACCGTAACGCACAACCCATATTAATCGCAAATTTTATTTAATTAAGAAAGTAAAAAATAAACATTAGCTATCTATATCATAGTATTCATAAATATAAACATTTAAAAAAAGTTTATTGTAGTTAACTTGTTCCATTGAATTATGTAGTAACCAAAGAGAATAAAAGCTTTAGGGCTGAAATGTGCCAGCATTCAGCAATCTGCCACAAAAAATTTTTTTTCCCTCAAGAAGAATTTTTTTTTTTTTAATAATTGATTTAATTGGACCAATTCCCTTTCATTTAAGATTCTATTCAAAGCTTTAACTATCTCTATTTACTTATTTTCTTATTATAGAAATTAATGTTTTATTTTTCTTCAAAATTTAAGTGCTGAAAGTTCCAACGCTAAAAATATTTTTAGTTCTTCACTAAAGATCTTTTAGTTCTTCACTACTCATTTTCTTGTCCTTCCAAATTTTGTACCAAACTCCAACTCTGCTTCTAGGCCATCTAAACGGTAAAAGCTGCAAAATGAAGTTGCTTTTCTTTAATTCATCGATTGTCATGAGTAACATATGGAAAAGATGTAGATAAATCAATGCAAATTCAAGTGTATTTTCAGTAGAAAACTGCAATTCTAGGTATTTTATTGGGCTGGGAGAAAAAATTAATCAAGGTCCAACGATATTTTTTCTAAATTATTGAAACCTGCAACACTGTTTTATTTTTGAATTCTGTCTTTAAATATTTACTGTAAAAGGCGGGTGAAGTTATATAAAATTTATTAATTTTAAAATTTCAATAGAAATGTTTTTTAAATTTAATTTATTATTAATTATATCTATTAATTGCAAACTGTACGAGTAAAAAAAAAAAAAAAACAATCAAAAAAAAAAAAAAAAAAATTTCATTTAATGAAAAAAAAATAAAAAATAAACATTAGCTATCTATATTATAGTATCCATAAATATAAACATTTAGAAAAGTTTATTGTAGTTAACTTGTTCCATTGAATTATGTAGTACTGTAGAAGTGAATAAAAAAAAGGAACCAAAGAGAATAAAAAGCTTTAGGGTTGAAATATACCCTCAGCAATCTACCACAAACTCTTCCCCCCCAACCCCACAGTTGATTTTTTTTCTTAATAATTGATTTAATTGGACCAATTCGCTTTCATTTAATATTCTATTCAGAGCTTTAACTGTCTCTATTTACATATTTTCTAATTATAGAAATTAATGTTTTATTTTTCTTCAAAATTTAAGTGCTGAGAGTTTCCAACGCTAAAAATATTTTTAGTTCTTCACTAAAGATCTTTTAGTTCTTCCTAACTCAGTTTCTCGTCCTTTCAAATTTTGTACCAAAGCTCTAGCTCTGCTTCTAGGCCATCTAAACGGTAAAAGCTGCAAAATGAAGTTGTTTTTTCTTTAATTCATCGATTGTCATGAGTAACATATGGAAAAGATGTATATTTGTCAATGCAAATTCAAGTGTATTTTCAGTAGAAAACTGCAATTCTAAAGAGGTTACAGAATCCAGATACTGAATTATTAAGGATCTTCTCCAGAACTCTGTGGGACTTGTTGCTGGATAGTTGGTGGTGCCTACTAACAATCCGTAGTATATTCAGATCCAGTTCCAGTTGATCGGATTTGATTAGCTTCTTTTAACACTTCATCGGTGATTTTCTCTTCAGCTTTACGATGATGCCTAACTACTGTATTTCCACTATGCGTTGAATGTGCTGCGAGGTTTTATCGATATCCAAGGTCTTTGATTGTAGAGCATTTTCACAACTGGCTCTAACACCGCAGAGTACTTCGTGATTAAAACCACAGCCATGATGAATGACGACTTACATGCCACTGAATGCAACTGAAAGGCGCTTTTTCTTATGGCAGCATTTCCTTCCATGGAAAGGGTTTCTAGCGTTTGCATTATTCATACAAAATACACCTTGAACACCCTGATGCACTTGTTTTTCAGACCATCTGGTCTGGCATAGGCTTGCGATGTTTGACATTAATTTTCTTCTTAAGACCGAGTAGCGGAAAAACGTAATAATGTCCTTTTTAGTTCCCACAGTATTTCGGATTTCAGGAATTGTGTTCAAATCATTTATTACCAGATTTAGTTTGTATGAAGAGCAATGAAAGAACAACTGCATCACAGCGTGGTAATTTCTATGT
This sequence comes from Armadillidium nasatum, assembly GCA_009176605.1. Lineage (NCBI taxonomy): Eukaryota > Metazoa > Arthropoda > Malacostraca > Isopoda > Armadillidiidae > Armadillidium > Armadillidium nasatum. Next base: position 52,207 of record SEYY01019787.1, read on the forward strand.
TATTTGAACCTAAAACATTTAACAGAATTGAGAATATTGGTACTAAACTAGGGACCGAGAGGGTTGAAATTTTGCCGGGGTCGCCTAAAATTTGAAATTTTAGGTTTAGAAAATTCGATATAATATTAATTGATTAATTTAATTATAAGGAAGGAGTAGAATAGCCAACATTCACTTAATGATTATATGCATGTTTTCAGAAAATTACAGATTTTGTATAATAAAAGTTCAATTTAAATACTGAAGACAATATGTAAATATGTCCATTGAAGTCTAATGAGGCAATATAATAGTTTAGTACTAGTTTCATCATTAAAATACTGGTGATAGTAAATTAAGATTTAAAAACTTCAAGTAACGAAAATGTTTTAATTTCCAGGAACCTATATATTCTGGATTCTCATCTTCGTGGAATATTGCCCTTGCGGACTCTGATGATTCAGAAGACAGTACAGGACTATGTCCGAATTTAATTGAGTCTATTACAGACTTGAGTTGAATAAATATATGAAAATGAAAAAAATAACATCAACGATGACTATATTGTCTTCTGGAAGGCAAACAAGGTTGATCTTCCCACACTAGCAATGGTATATTTGTGGTCCCCAGCATGCTCCAGCACCAGTGAAAGAGAACTCAAAGTAGGAAAATCAATTAAAAAGATAGAATCAAAATATTACCAAAGAAAATAGAAATGGTACTGTTTATTAAATACAATCTTAAACAGTAACATATTCAAAGTCCCTGCCCCCTGTTCCTGAACATTTCACTCCCCCAAATCCTAAAACTTATGATGTAAATGTTCAAGAAGATTCTGATAGTGAATAGTGATGTAAGTGAATGAATTGTTTGTTTCCTCTTTTATGTTGCATTCATTTTGCCCCACTTACTATATAACAAAGGAATAATGGTTTCAATTAAAATCTTAATTTTCTTATATTTTGTTTGATTTAATCCACCATTAATAAGTATAATTTGCAATTAGCTTCGGCAGGTAAACCCCGGTATTCCCCGATTATTAGCCGAAGCCAGTAAAAATAACCGGGGTTGAGTTGGTCGACGCTCCGGTCGGTCCACATACTGAACACAAAAAAGCACATGGATGGAATAACGAAGTAGTTCTTATTTACAAATTAAAAGAGCCTAGGCAATGAGTGAGAAAACCTCGTATCGGCATGAAAAATGTGAGAAAATGATTGTAACCCGCCTTCGCCACACACACACACATATATATATATATATATATATATATATATATATATATATATATATATATATATATATATATATATATATATATATATATATATATATATATATATATATATATATATATATATATATATATATATATATTTACATAACGCCACCGCTCACGGGCAGAGCCCTTTTCAAGGAGGGGGGGCACGCACACATGGAGAAGATTCATTTAAACACACACACCTAACGCACAGCCCTCAGAGTGGAAGATTAAATACAGGAGGAAAAATAGATGAAGGTAGAGAGTTCCACAGAATAGAGGTGGCTGGAAAGAAGGAGGTACCACAACGGGCTAGCCTGGGATTTCCTACTTCCACACAAAATTGGTGCGAAAGCAGGGCACCCCTTGTGCAACGAGGACGACGCAATGGTGGAGAAATGCGAGAGGCCAATTCCCTCGAGCACCTGCCATTGTAGTACCTGTAGAAAAGAGATAGCGCGCCAACGTCACGTCGCAGAGACAGAGGGTCAAGAGAGTTTGAAAGTAGGGGACAGTTTATTAATCTTTTAGCTTTTGACTCAACCCTATCCAGAAGAGAGGAGGAGCCGGAGCCCCCCCAAATGTGAGAACAGTACTCCATACAAGGGCGAATAAGACCCTTATATATTTGGAGTAACTGCTCAGAAGAAAAAAATTCTCGCAATCTGAACAGAACTCCCAGCTTCTTAGAGGCCGCTTTAGCAACCATTGTGATATGTGATATGTGGTTTCCAAGACAGTTTGTTGTTTATGTTTAGACCAAGAATGTTAATGTTATTTACAGGTGAGACGGGAGAGCCATCGAAGAGGATAGGAAAGTTAGGAGGTGTTTTTGAGAGGGAGATGTAAAGAAGTTGAGTTTTTAAAGAGTTGAATTTCACAAGGTTGCTATGACCCCACCGGGAAATCCCATCCAGATCGGCAAGAATAGAATCGGAAAGTTGAAGACGAGAAGCAACTCTAGAAGCAAAAGAGGGAGCAGATTTGAAATGAGTAGAAGAATGTAGAGTTGAATCATCAGCATAAGAGTGAACAGAGTTAGAAGTGCAGTTAAGAAGATCGTTAATGAAAAGTAAGAATAAGGTTGGAGATAAAACAGAACCCTGAGGAACACCACAGTTGACAGAAAAGGAGGAAGAGGTCGCTCCATCTACAACTGCCGAAATGGAACGATCTGAGAGAAAACTAGACAAGAGTAAGCAAAGAGAAGGAGGAAACCCAAAGGAGGGGAGCTTGGAGAGCAGTGACGCATGCCATACCCGGTCAAAAGCCTTGGATATGTCAAGCGCCACCACACAAGACTCCCCGAAGTCCCTAAGGGCAGAAGACCATAGATCAGTAAGATAGGAAAGTATGTCACCAGTTGACCTCGAGCGTCGAAAGCCATACTGGTGATCAGAGAGAAGAGAATGAGACTCCAAATGATCCAGGAAATGAGAGTTGAGGAGAGTTTCAAAAATTTTAGATAGAACACAAGTGAGAGCTATAGGTCGATAGTTAGAAGGGTCAGAGCGGCTACCTTTTTTCGGGATCGGCTGAACAAATGCACGCTTCCAGCATAGAGGAAAAGTATTAGTATTAAGGCATAGAGAGTAGAGCTGAACGAGGACAGGCGCTAACTCGGAAGCACACTCCCTCAGAACACGAGGGGGAATGCCATCCGGGCCACTGGCCTTCCTGACGTTCATAGATTTCAGGATCCCATGCACCCGATCATGAGTAATTACAGGTAGAGGCATGGGACACCTGAGAGGAGAAGGAGTAGGAGGAGGGATGCCAGAATCGAGCAGGGTGGAATTAGATGAAAAAAGGAGGCCGAAGAGATTAGCCTTTTCAGAAGGAGTATTAGCTAACAGAACCATCAGAGCGAATAAGAGGAGGAAAGGCAGATTTACAGAAGTTGTTAGAGATATTTTTGACAAGAGGCCAGAAATTTTTATCAGTAGGAGAGTCCATGGAGGTCAGCCGCACTTCCTTTTTATGAAAGTACGCTTAGTCCGTCGAAGAACATCCCTGCAACGATTCCGAGCTGAATGAAAATTAGCAAGAGTGATAGGAGAAGGAGAGTTTTTCCATTCACGATAAGCACTGTCTCTCTCACGAAGGGCAAGAGAACAATTGCCGTCATCGAACCATGGATTTTGAGGAGAAAAAGATTTAGTTGAAGATGGAATGAATCTGCCCATCCCGTCAAGGATTACGGCCCCTACCTTTTCAGCAGAGACAGAAGCGTCCCCCGAGACAAAGCAAGATTCACTCCAATGATAGTTAGCAAAGAAGCGGCGCATTGCCCCCCAATTAGCCCGATTAAAGTGCCAGAAAGTACGTTTAGGGCATGGTGGAGCTGTTGGAGAGAAAGCATTATAACTTAAGAGCTATAAGATTATGGTCAGAGTTACCAATAGGAGGGAAAATGGTGTATTTATAACTAGAAGGAGTAGTGGTGAAGCATAAATCAAGTGTATTCAAGAATTGGTTAGGACGATCTGGAATGTGTGTGGGTTCACTAATCAACTTGCTCCAGATCGTTAAGAATGCTGAATGATTTGGCCTCCCTCCCACCTGTATCAGTATGAGAGGAGCCCAACCATTCAGTGTGGTGTACGTTGAAATCCCCTAAATAGAGGACTTCAGCATTTGGATGAGAAGAAGTGACAGTCTCGTGAGTAGTAGTAAGGTATTGAAAAAAAAACTGGAAAATCTGTTCCATTAGGGGAGCAGTAGCAGAAACACAAGATAATTGTAGTAGTAGGAAGACAGATTTTAAGCCATAAGACGTCGAAATTAGGAGATTCTAGATTTACGAGACGTGTCACAGGAGTGTTAATGTTAATATAGGCACAGACTCCACCATTTAGACGGAAATTGTGAAAAAAGTTGTAGTTAGAGACATTAAGATTGCTAGAGAAAGAATCCCTGTCCAACTGGGTCTCAGACAGAAGCAAAAGGTTAGGAAGAGAGGTAGTGAGGTAGTGTTCAACAGACGCGAGGTTAGATCGAAGGCCACGAACGTTAGCAAAGGAAATGGAAAGCCCCCGTCTACGCCCAACTCCACGATCACTCAATTAGGCATTCAAAATATATATATATATATATATATATATATATATATATATATATATATATATATATATATATATATATAATATATATATATATATATATATATATATATATATTATATATATATATATATATATATATAATATATATATATATATATATATATATATATATATATATATATATATATATATATATATATATATATATATATATATATATATATATATATATATATATATATAGGAAGCAAAGTTATGAACATCATAAGGAAGTCAGAAGAGAAGAAAAAAGAAGAAATGAGAGAAGGGTAAGCTGTTAGATCTGAGGCTTAGAGGTTTTCTTCCTGAGGTGCAAAGTGTATTTGTAGAATTATGCGTAAAGAATGATATTGACCAAAGTCAAAAATATTTATTTTTTGATCTTTCTTTACATTTCAGTATTTTTTAAAAAAGTAAATTAACAGAAATTTAATAAAATTATTTTTGGAAATATGTGGTGAAGCAACACCTTTCGGCAGTTAATGGAAAATTAATTAAAAAAAAAAGAGGGTTGAGATAGAGGTAACATCTGGTCAATAAAGGATGATTATTTCGTCATAATCAAATCAAATGAAGAATAGTTCTTCGTATGGTTCTAGAGGCTGAGAACCTTTTAACCAGTTTTTCTTTCTTCCCACGTACAATTGCAGGAATGAGAAAACTTTCTAGTCACCAACTTGGATCATGCGGTATATGGTGTAATATATATATATATATATATATATATATATATATATATATATATATATATATATATATATATATATATATATATATATATATATATATATATATATATATATATATATATATATATATATATATATATATATGTTCGTGAAAGTTCATAGAGTTTGACCGCCAGATCGTATCATTAAAATTCGACATAATAGAAGCAAGCCAAGTCAAATCTAGATTAGGTGAAGTAAGGTATTTATTTAGTTATTTCAAGCAAGCCAAATAAGGTCAGATTTACAACAAGGAAATCGCTTTATAAACCCTCACAAAAGTAAGTTTCTAGGGAAGGGCAGCTGCACTCCCCCACCCCCCTTTGACGACACCCAATATATATATATATATATATATATATATATATATATATATATATATATATATATATATATATATATATATAGATTGCATAAACCGGAATTAATAAGCTAGTAAATGTAGATAAAATTAATGCTGGAAGATACACAAGATTTGTCACCTCAGGTGGCGAACCACTGCATGTTGCACTGAAATTCAACGTAATCGGCGTTTTACCGCTGAGCTATCCTCAAAGCCAAAAAAACTTTGATTCAGGAATAGCTTCAAACGATCCAACCCATTTCATGACGATTCCGTTACTTGCATTCCAAGCCTACCATTTATGATGTGCATTTGCAGTTACAAGAAACTTTTAGTAAAGCGATAACCTTCAGTTAGTTCCACCCGATGCACAATCCTTAAAATTATAATTTAGGAATCGCAAAATAAATAAATAAAGCCATGTGAATATAAAGTCAATATAAAAATGTTAAAATGGAAGATGGAAAAAAAAACACACACACATTTTAAGAAACAACCAAGCGCGGAGTCAAAACTTTCTAAACACGAAAACTTCCTTTGTGAGGGCGGAAATAAGGTAGATATGGTAAAGATAATTTGGAACCCATGGTCTTAGAATATACGAGACTTTAATTCCTCATAAGTCTGATTAAATAAAAACGAAATCAAATTTGAAAATTTATTTTTTTCATCATCAACTTAAAAAATACTTTGGTGCTTTTAAGTAACTATTTAATGATAAATTTTATAGTTTCAAAGAAATGGTTTTATTAGGACAATTAAGATTATAAGTTTAATTTTTGCAAAATATCAATTTTCAGTAACTAATAACTGAAACCAACAAATGAAGTTTCCTTTACATCCTAAATTGCCTTTTTAAAAAAAATAAAAAGATTACTAAGTTATTTTCTGCAGCAGATATAATAATAATAATAATAATAATAATATTTCCCAAATGCCCATTACCTAAAAGAGGTAATAATAAAATCATCCAAGTGACGGGGGATAATTCACTCCAACGAGAGAACGACAATGATAATTAAACTGGAAAATATGCTGTGTTCGTGGCGTTTCTTACTCCATTACGAGAGCTACTAAAATAATAATAATAATAATAATAATAGTAATAATACAGTAAAAAAGATAATAATAATAATATCACTCGTATTTCTTTACATCACTTATGATACAATTTGTATATTATTATTTTTCTTTTTTCTTATAATTGTTGATAGCATATATCCTTTCTAAAATTGGAGGATGGGAATGGTGCCAAGTTGAGTAGAGGTAATCAAATACTGGGAAACTTAAATTGTCGTTATTTAACTTAATCAGCGCCGATTTGAGTTTTTCACCTCTCTTCAATTCACAGGCAAACTTATCAGCTTGAAATTCATTGTAACGACTGAACATGGTCATGAAAAACCCAAGAACCTAAAAAAGAAAGAAAAAACATAATACTAAATAGTTTACTTAATAAAAAAAAACACAATGAGACTGAATAAAGCATAAGAACATACCTCAGAATAAGGGGCGAACACAAACTGCATCACAATAATAAAGCCGATAAAAGCCGGTTGACTTTTGTGAAATCCAAATGCACGATAGAGGGGAGAGTAACGATACAAAGACCCAAATGCGAAGAACATGAGGAACATATTCACCTATATTAAACAATTAAATGTTTCATTAAAACAATAAATTTTGAAACAAAATTTAATTTCATATTAATATTAATAAAGATTTCAAGATAACCTTATTTTATACATAAACTTATTTAGACAGTTATATTTGTTTACAATCGAAAAGTAATCCTAAAGAAGTAACCTAAAATTATTTTGGCCGAGAAGTATAATTCATACATAAAGAAAACTATTAGTTATTGTTAATTTTTAAAAACATTATGTGAAAAATAAATCTATTTTATAATAATTTAGGGTATCACGATTTAATGCGACTTTACTGTAGCTGGAAATCACAGGGATAATCAGAACTTTTCATTAGGGTGTGAACTTAATTTTTGTAACATATACAAAACATACACAAAGAACATTCTGTCAATCGATTACAGGATCTAAAATAGTTAAGTTCAAATGACTAAAAATTGATTGTTACTAATAAAACACTAAGGGCTAAAAAATGTTCACTAGCCCCTTGAAGCTATTCATTGAAGACATGTTCAACTACTGACACTCTTATCGTTAGCAATAAGAGATACACATTTACTCCCTTGATGACAATGTTCTTTGAACTTTGAAATCACTTCGAATTATAGGACTTAAAATGGTAGCAATTATTGAGCCATACAACTATCATGTTGAGGAACTATAACTAAATCTAAGAAAAATTGTCATTTTTGTAGTCACCTTTGAAAGGTTGAGCAACTTTTGCAAAACAAAACAATTTTTTTATATATATTTATATATATATATATTTATATATATTTATATATATTAACTAAACTATTATATTTATATATATATATATATATATATATATATATATTAAATATAATCCATTTATTCATAGTTTTTTTTTTGGTCCTATGATTGGTAATGAATTAGCGGAATAAAATTTCATGCGGAAATATTGGGTTTACACATACTCTTTTCAGAATTTTTAATTTGTTGTGGTCTGGAATCTTTACAACTACTGCTAGAACTATAAGTACGTCTATATTTATTTCATAAATTTTTTAATTAGTAAATAAAAAGACACTCCATAACTGAATGATAATTATTTATGTAAACAGTTATGAAAATTCAACATTACCTGAGAAATGATGATTCCTTTAAGAACATGATTCAACTTCCAATGCCCCAATTCATGGCCTAAAACAGCGAGAACTTCATCTGTTTTACAACCGGTTTTCTTTTTCTCCTCCTGAACAAGAAGTTCTTCCTGCTCTTCCTTTTCTGCCTTACTCTCTTTGTTAAGAGGTGTGTAATCTTCCAAAAGGGTGTCGTAAAGAACAATCCTTTTGTTATTGAAGAAACCATAAAAGTAAGCATTGCTGTGAGCTGACCTTTTGGATCCTGCCAATGTAATTTTATTTCAAACACTAATACCTACTACTGTTTCTCATTTATAATAATAGCAAAAATCTTATACACAGTAAACAAATAGCGAGACCACACACTGATAAACACTAATCTCTGGATTAGAGACAATAAAAATTAAATACCAAATTAAGAAGCACAAAAATGAGAAAACATATTTTACATAGTTTTAAAAGTTTGGTTTTTAAAATATTTTGTACTAAAGCTTTTTATAATCAAACATTAAATTTACTCAGGGTTCTCCTAAGCTTAAGGTACAAAAATAGTATACAGGTATAGGTTAATACTTACCATTCATTTAAGAAGAAGCTTTTATGGCAAAGGAAAAAATTAAAGATTTACCCAGCAGAAACATGAATATCTAATTACAAGTTAAACAAACACATCCTTATACATCCATAATTTTACTAAGCAATCTGTAATGTATTTACCATATAAGGTACCTTTCATGCTCAGTTTATCAACTTTATTAATATACTGTTAATGATAGGTTTACTCAATGATTTTTTAATGAATCAAAGACCTTCAATTTTAATATGAATTTGAGTGAACAATGGAGATTTGACCTTGGGTCAGTATCACCAACTGCATTTTCTTATGGTAGAGTTCTAGTTGTTGAACAATTTAAGGGCTTAGAAAAATTATAATTAGTATTTAAAACCAATCAAATTACCTTCGACAACATACAACTTCGTCAGAGGAAACTTAATTTCTAAGGCAAGGTCTTCAATTTTACTTTTCAATTCCCCTTCAGGGAGAGGCTCATATTTATCAAAAAGGGGGGCAATGTAGTCTGGATAAACAGTCATGAAGAAAAGCATCACTACTGTGGTGAAGCCCCATAAATAAACAAAGAAGTAGTCACCACCTGACTGCAAAGAAAGAGAACAGGACAATTAAACCAAATGATAAAAATTCCTAATTAAAGAAATTCCTTTAAAATATGTAATTAATACTTTCTACGTATCAACCACAGTACATACCTTTATAATGTAAACTAGGCCGGAAACCACAGGTGCTGAAATAATCTGGGTAACAATTAGTTTTTTCAGCTTATCTTTTATGAAGAATCCCGGGGTCTGTTTAAAACAACAAAAAAAAAGGACACAAATTCCTAAGTATTTCTGCGATACAAACTGTGAGAATATTTACAGGTTAATTATTTCAATTTCAATAAATTACAGGAAACATAAAAGATTGTAATAAGTGAACCAGTTAAAAGGCAATTTAAACATGTCATTGGTTTTCATCATCAGTATATTAAGGTAACAATTTAACAACTGAGAAGTAAATTGTTTAATTTTACCTGTTTGTTAAATCCATGTTTCTGTTCAACTTTGAATGTGAAATATGCAGACCAGGGTAGCCCAAGGACAAAGGAAATCAGAGAACCAACAGATACAAACATTAATGTCTGAGGAATTTCACTGTCGCCCATATATCCAAGTTTCTTAACCAATTCACCACCTATTCTCCACAAAGCTGGAATACCACCTAGCATCATTATGCTCTGTAAAAATTATATATATATATATATATATATATATATATATATATATATATATATATATATATATATATATATATATATATATATATATATATATATATATATATATATATATATATATATATATATATATATATATATATAAAATTGAGGTACACTGGGCTCAAACAATGTTTAAAAAAATTATAAACTCGTGTCTTGAGAGATTTTGGACAAACCGTAATAGCTGTTATTAACAGTTACAATTTACTGTCTCAATCATGTTCATTCACACATTATGGCATTGATTAACTGAACCCATATTTATCAAACAAACTATAAAGATATTATTATAATCAATAGTAATGGTAAAACTCTTAAACCATTATGTGTATGCAAACATAAAATGTTTATGAAAATACACCAAAAGAAAGTTAAATCTAAATCCAATGAATCCATATGCTTGAATTCAACACAATACAGACCAAAAAGAAATCTACTACATATACTACAGTACTTCCCTCTTTCAGAAATCTATCCTTCTCTCTGATTTCCTTTCCGGTTGGTTCTATAGCAGTTGTTGAAGACACCAACCTTCATCCTTTAAATCTATTAATAATGGTGTTCCTCAAGGATCTATCCTATCCCTAACACTTTTTCTGCTTTTCATTAATGACCTTCTCTCTGTTCTACTTTCACTCCTATGCCAATGACTTCACTCTTCATTACTTTTCAATTTGAAAGGCGCCCCTCCAAACAGCAGTTAATAGACGCAAGGAAAGTAGCAACAAACCTCTGATCTATCTCCAGTGTATAGAGACATGTCGGACTTTAATCTGACCAGGTTTGCGATTTTCTCCCAACTCTGGTGGAAATTTTAGTAGGCCTGACTTTTGCCCACGAGGTGATATATATATATATATATATATATATATATATATATATATATATATATATATATATATATATATATATATATATATATATATATATATATATATATATATATATATATATATATATATATATATATATATATATATATATATATATATATATATATATATATATATATATATATATATATATATATATATATATATATATATATATAATATAATAACTCGAGAATCTTCCAATGTCACCTGAGGACCTTAGTCTTCAAGCATTGGCTGTAGTCTTCACAAATTTAAGGAATTGTTCAAAAAATTGTAAGGAGCTAATGTTTCTTGTTGGTCAACTCATTGTCACCCGAGAACTTTGAATTCATTGCTTACTGTACTATTTTTAATGATGTTATCACTGCCCTCAATACTTTTATTAAGCCTGCAAATGAAGTCATCGTTCAGCATCATTTGTCTATTCAGAAAAAGTTCGCTTCTGAAGTTATTGATGAATATTTGTGGTAAGTTGAATATAGACTGTAATATTCAAGTATGTATCTGTTGATGAGTATAGAAGCAAGCAATCTGAGATACCAAATTGTGATAAGAGGTTAACTTGAATGCATTGATTGCAATTACTAGGCTGAAAATAAGTTCATAGATTTATCAAATGCTGTATATTAAGAGAGAACTTTAGAGCAATTCTCAATCTTATCAAGTAGCCTCTCAAATTTATTGTTCTTTCAGTGCTACTAACATCAAACTTAGATGAGTTGGAGACAACAATGGATTCTACTGCTGCTTCTGGTTAACTAATACACAGGCGTAGGCGTGCGCGCACGCACACAATGAAAAAAAGTTACTTGTGTGGAGATCATCATTCACATTCTATATGTCAAATTAGAAATAATTTTTGTAGAAAATGTCAACAAACTGTGACATTTTGTTTATCAGTGTGAAGACTGAAAACTACTAAGGTTGTTTCTGAGTTTTTGTTAATCATATATATTTCTAAATCCTAGAGTATTTTTAAATTTTTTTTTTTTTTTTTTATGAATAAAAAAATTTTGTTGACAGAGGTTACTCTGAAAACTTTATTCCTGAAATCGTTGCTTCTCATGGTTTCAACTTCTTCATTTTCTGGTGCAGTTTTTATGGTTTCTGCTTCTTTTTATTCTGGTGTAGTTTTTATGGTTTCATTTAGATATTAATATACCATTATGATATAGAAATAGGAAATAGGATTTACTCCACAGTAAATTCTTGATTTTGAGAGAATTATTTGTTGTTCTGAATCTCCCACAATTCATGAAGCATTTGGACAATAACACCCTTACATATTTACTTTCCACTTTTACTTGAAAAACAATACCAAAAGTTAAAATAAAGTTCTAAATTGATAGATTGATATTTAAACTATCTTAACAGAGCTTAAATAACATAAACTATATTAATGTAACACGGAAAATCTACATTTATCAATTTTCCTCAACATTTTAGTAGTAGTTTTTTATCTTCACAATTTACTATGAAATGGAGCATTCTAGGATTTCTGGCAAATTTTAAAGGACCAAAAAATTAACCTTCAAAAAATTGCAGCTGTGACAAATTTTGAGAAAATTTATTAAAAAGTTCCATTTGAAGTTTTAAAAATCGACATGTTTGTCTCCAATTATTTTATTATGAGAGTTTTTATAAATCATTAGTTAAATACTGGATGAACTAACCTAAATCATCATCAATGAAATTGCAGAAATAAATCATGAAAAAAAAAAAATAAAATAAAAAAAATTAAAAAAAAAAAAAAAAAAAAAATAAAAAACTAAATTATTTTTCCCTATAAATTATATAAATACAAAAATTCTGTAATTCTTTACATTAATTTAAAAATTATAGGATTTAATATAAAATAATTTTTTATTCGCCTATTAAATATATTATTTTATAATTATATATATATATATATATAATATATATATATATATATATATATATATATATATATATATATATATATATATATATATATATATATATATATATATATATATATATATATATATATATATATATATATATATATATATATATATATATATATATATATATATATATATATATAGTATATTATTTAATTAAACAGTTTCTTCAACTGACAGGATAATTTTTATTTTACTTTTTTCATTATTATTATTATTATTATTATTATTATTATTATTATTATTATACCAACAATAGATTAAGCTATAGTCTTTCTAATTCATTATCCATATACAACTTTGCTTATTAATGCTTTCAAATTTATGAATCTTATTAAACCTAATTTCTTGGAATCTCTATTGCTCTTCTCATCTATCAATAATGATTATTTTGTTAATTTGTTAATTAATTAATTTGTTCTTCTTTCATTTAAAAAAAAAAAAAAAAAAAAATTTTTTTTAAAGAGATATCAAAACACCCTAGTTTCCATTTTAACCTCTCCAAATTTCAATTATTTATATTCATCTTTCCTAAAAATCATCAACATTTCCATTTTTATCATAAACTTGGGTAAAAATTAGGTAAGAAAAATATTTACAGTATTTAACAGCTGATTGAATAGGTCTTCTACAAACCCAAAGCTGCTTTTATCCAGACCATAAAGTCTTGCTTTTTCATACGTTTTCTGATCAATGATGCCTTCAAGTTCATCTGGAGGGATCGCCTTTTCACGATAAACACGTCTCTGGAAATATAAGTACAATATTATTTTTAATTTCTATACAGTAAATACATGCAACAATAAATTTTAATAAATAAAAAAATTCCATTAGAAGAAAGAAAGTAAATATAGCTATGTAGCATTAGTTAAAATCTTAACAACAAAGGATAAGTTCCACACTTGGTTTATCATTTAATAAACCTGCTTGCTTGGTACTAATATGATATACAGTACATCTATTTAAATAAATGTTACATTTCTTCCATATAGAAGAAAGTTCAATTTCAGAAAAAGTTATATTTTAATCTGTTTCCAACAAAATAAAAATATACAGTATATTCTTTATTTCAAGAAAACAAATATCTTTAAATTAGTAAACACTTGCAAATGTATCCAACAAAATTTCAAAATACTGCAATACAATAAGAAGTGAATGTAACTTGCAAATATTATGCTGTTAACAGTGACTTCTACTACAGGATTCATTAATATTCAAATTCATATGGGTGCTCTTATGGAGCCATCCTCCATAAAAACTTCACTTAAAGTAAAATATTTTTAAAAATTTCATTAAAACAATCTTTCATGTGTTTTAATTGCTTGAGTTTGTTTAGCAAGTGATACAGCTTCTGTAATACATTCGATAGGAAGTACTCCTTTTTAGAAGAAACTAATCTTCACTTTATCTATAGTCTGCACAAATTGAAATTTACTCCACACTGGGAATATCTACATTTATCAAGTTGTGACAATACTATGAGCTAAGTAATAATCTCTGCCAACCTCAACCACTCTTGGACATTTATGAAAATTTGCAATTACTTCATTCTGATGTTAAGTGTTTATATATAGAAAATTTTTTAAACCAACACCTATTCTTTAGAAATGTGTTGTCATGAAACTTTTTTTTTTTTTTTTAAATTTTTTTTTAAAGAAAATAATTCAACATCAAATTGTTTTACCAGTTGATCAACATCTTTCACTTGAAATAATAAAATGGTCATGACTCAAAAATATTTAACAGACAAAACAAACCATTTTTTTTCTTCTTTATATCTTTATTTAGATCTACTGCTTCCCAGAAAACATTCTAGCTGTTATAATGCTAGTAATGACAAAAATTTTGAATGATTTTACAGAAAAACAAATAAGCTAAAAACATTTTATTTCTATTCTATTGAAACCATAAAGACAAAATATATTTAAATGCATAACACAAAGCCTAATGAAGTACAAAATGGCAAACATGATACTTATAACACCTGAAAACATCAATAAACAAAAATAACTACTTTATAGATAATATAAATTTTCAAAAATTTTCCCATGCACAGCACCAAAATTGTTGAGTATACAAAAACAATTTCTAAATAAAAAAAATGTAACTTGCCAACTTTTTTTTTTTTTTTTTTATCCAAACTATAAAAAAAATTTTCAATGCACAGCATCAAAATTGTTGGATATACAAAAAATTGTTCTAAATAAAAACTGTGTATCTCATCCAACTTAATAACCTCTAAAAATTTCATGAAGATCAGTTGAAAAATATAAAAGTTATGACTTTTTAAAGGTTGGTTTTGCATTTCTGAAAAACAATATTTTCTATACTTTAAAGAAAACTTACATTTATAGTATAAGGAGAAGGATAAGAGGTTAAAAAATGATCAAGTATGTTGGGTTCATCACCAAGACAGTCAGAGATACAGGTAGGGAGCTGCACCAACTGCTCAGGTTGTTTTGGATAGAAAAGTTATAGGTGAGTTCACCAGCTGGATCATGAGAACTAGATGACAGCCATTGGCTGTGGTGAACATCAAAATCACCTAAAATGATGATTTCAGAGAAAGGAGGAGAGAGAATTTTTTATAGTTAGTAGAATTAGGAGATAAATAGACAGAACAAATAAATCTAATAGTAGAATTGTAAGAGAGCTTAAACCAAAAAAGTAAAGAATTCAGTAGTTTCCAAATTTGACACAAGAGCAAATAACATTGTTGTGCCCATATGCGCAACATCCACCTTTGGCTGAAAATTGAGGATAGAGACAGTAAGAGGTAACAGAATAAGGTTTGCTGTCAGCACATTGAAGTACCTGAGTTTCGGTTAAGAATGAGAGATGAGGTTTTGAAGAAGAGAGATGGTGTTCAACAAAGGGGAAATTGGAAAAAAAAAAAAATGACAATGTTGCAGAAATTAATGAAAAAGAAGACTGTGCACAGGGGCAAACCAGTCAAAGAGTACTGGTGGCACCATCTCCATCATCAGAGGAGACAAACTTCCAAGTGATGATGGGGTGAGGGGTGAGGGGTGAGAGGTGAGAGGGACATCCTTTGGACATCCAAGGCTGCCTTAAATTTTGCAATTTTTGTTTCATAAAGTTAATGTATGAGTAAGTGCTTGTAAATTTGTGGGAACATGTGAAGAAATGGGGTGGAGAGGTAGTGGGAGCATAGACACTCCAATATGAGGCAAGGGTACACTTGAGACCCTCTGAGGTGAAATGCCAAAAGAAATGAATCAAAGGGCAATGGAGTGAAATGGAATGGTCTAGCCCATCCTATTCACTCTGCAGGTTATGCCCAATGGGGGTACTTGTATCACTTTGGAAGGCACTATGCCCTCCCCATATATATATATATATATATATATATATATATATATATATATATATATATATTATATATATATATATATATATATATATATATATATATATATATATATATATATATATTATGTTAGGATATTAGAGCTTTAGTTTAGGATTTAAAAAATATATATATCTATGAAATTTATTTTGATTGAAATACAGGTATTACTTTATCCTAAGAACATTAGAAAATAGGTGGCAGTAATATACCACAGGGGCTCTTTTCATTTTTTTTTTTCAATTTATTTTTCATCAACACAATCACGAAGGATAAAAAAAAAAAGATAGAACCCATTAATTAATTTTTATAGTAAACACATTGAGTTACTTCACACATTTTGATTTGTTTATATGCGTAAACTGACAATTGCTAAAGTAAAGTGTCCCAAGAAAATTTAAGATTCTTCAAGATATTTTGCTGCAGCTGGCTTAAGTGTGACATCATGCTTAATTTCATGGAACACCCTAAATAAAAAATGTGTATCTAACCCAAATGTACAACCTCTGTAAAAAATTTTGGTAAATGTCTCTTTCCTTGTAGTGAATGATTTTTCTTCATATATCGAAACTACGAAGACGAATTGGTAAGAAATCTTTTTTTTTTTTTTTTTTTTTTAGGTTAATTAAGGTGTGGTAAATGATTTTGTACAATAAAAACATCAAAAACAAAAAACAAAATATTAATTAACTAAGAATAATAACTATATTCATTTAACAACACATCATATGGGGAGGACGTAGCGCCGTCCGAAGCGATGCAAGTACCCCCCATTGGGCATAACCCACGGAGTGAAAGGATGGGTTAGACTATTCCGTTTCACTCCGTTGCCCTTTGGTTCGTTCCTTTTCGCGTTTCACCTTCTCAGGGGGTTCTCTAGCGTACCCCCGCCTCACACTGGAGTGTCTATGCTCCAAATACCTCTCCACCCCAATTCTTCACATGTTCCCACATTTTACATGCACTTACTCTTACATTACCTAAAACAAAACAAAATAAAATGGCGAAACCAACAGCTGCCTCGGAGATGCTTAGAGGGGCGGCATCCAAAGAATGCCCCTCAACCTCCACCCCTCACCCCATCATCACTTGGGAGTTGGCGGCCTCCGATGATGGGGATGGTGCCGCCATGACCCGGCGTCCGGCTTGCCCGATGCACGGTCTTCTTTTTTCATTAATTTCTGCAACATTCGCGGTCTTTTTTTCTAATTTCCCCTTTGTCGAACACCATCTCTCTTCTTCTAAACCTCATCTCTTATTTCTAACCGAAACTCAGGTGCTTGAGTGTGCTGACAGCAAACCTTATTCTGTTTCCTCCTACTGTCTCTATCCTCAATTTTCAGCCAAAGGCGGTTGTTGCGCATATGTGCGCAACGATGTTATTTGCTCTCGTGTCTCTAATTTGGAGTCTTCATGAATTTTCTACCTTATGGCTTAAGCTCTCTTGCAATTCTACTACTAAATTTATTTGTTCTGTCTATTTATCTCCTAATTCTACTGACTATCCTAAATTCTTCGACTATTTAAACTCCAAAATAGAGCACATTCTCTCTCTTCTCCTTTCTCTGAAATCATCATTTTAGGTGATTTCAATGTTCACCACCGCCAATGGCTTTCATCTAGTTCTCATGATCCAGCTGGTGAACTCGCCTTCCAACTTTTCTATCCAGAACAACCTTGAGCAGTTGGTGCAACTCCCTACCCGTATCCCTGACCGTCTTGGTGATGAACCCAACATACTTGATCTTTTCCTTACTTCTAATCCTTCTCCTTATACTGTTAAACTCTTTCCTCCTCTGGGTTCATCCGATCACCTTCTTATCTCCGTATCTTGTTCTGTCTCTTCAAGTCTTCCGCAAGAACGGCCCCCGCCTTCGGCGAGGAGACGTTTGTGGCACTTCGGTGCTGCTAACTGGTCTGACTTGCGGTTGTACTTCTCTGATTTCCCATGGAATGATTATTGCTTTCCGTGGGAGGGGTCCCTCGGAGTGTGCAGAGCGCATAACCGAGGTGATTCTCTCTGGCATGGAGGCATACATTCCATATTCTTTCCCTTCTACTAAACCTAACAAACCTTGGTTTAACTCTGCTTGTTCTCGTGCTATCCGCCGCAGGGATGCTGCCTTCAGAGATTACCGTCGTCTTCAAACTCCTGAAACTCATGCTACTTATATTTCATCCCGGAATCGTGCAAAATCTATTCTTCGAGATACCAAAAACTCTTTTCTCCGCCGCAAATGCAATAATCTTTCTGGTTCTTCTTCATCTCGTCCTTTCTGGCATTTTGCAAAAAATGTCAACTCTAACTTTGCTTCTTCCTCTTTCCCTCCTCTAGTATCTTCTGACGGCACAACTGCCATTTTACCTTCTACTAAAGCTGAACTCTTCGCTCAAACTTTTGCCTCTAATTCTAACCTTAGACGATTCCGGAGCTATTCCTCCTCCTTCAACCCCCTCCAACTCATTTATGCCTAAATTGTAATTTCTTCTAAAGATGTCATTTCTGCTCTCTCTGAGCTTAACACTAAGAAGGCGTATGGTCCTGATGGTATTCCTCCTGCGGTTCTCAAAACTTGTGCTTCCGAGCTTGCACCCTGCCTTGGTAAACTATTTCGTCTTTGCCTTTCTACTTCGAACCTTCCCTTCTTGCTGGAAACGTGCGCTCATTCAACCTGTGCCGAAGAAGGGGGACCCTTCTCAACCCTCTAACTATCGTCCAATTTCTTTAACCTCCGTTCTTTCTAAAGTTTTCGAATCTATCCTTAACAGGAAGATTTGGAAACATCTCAATTCTTCTAATCTTATCTCTGATCGCCAGTATGGCTTTCGTAAAGGACGTTCTACTGGTGATCTTCTTTCCCTACTTTCTGACTCTTGGTCCTCCGCTCTTCGGCATTTCGGTGAATCTTTTGCTGTGCGCTAGACATATCGAAAGCTTTCGATAGAGTCTGGCACAAAGCTTTGATTTCCAAACTTCCCTCTTTCGGAATCTATCCTTCTCTCTGTGACCTTCTATCTAATTTCCTTTCCGGTCGTTCTATAGCAGCTGTTGTAGACGGCCACCGTTCCTCCTATAAATCTATAAATAGTGGTGTTCCTCAAGGATCTGTCCTTTCTCCAACTCTTTTTCTAATTTTCATTAATGATCTTCTCTCTATTACTTCATCTCCTATACCACTCCTATGCCGATGACTCCACCCTTCATTATTCCTTTCAATTTGAAAGACGCCCCTCCCAACAGCAGTTAATTAGACGCAAGAAGGATTGCCTTGGAGCAACTGACCTCTGATCTATCTCGTCATTTCAAATTGGGGCAGAGAAAACATGGTCGTTTTCAATGCCTCAAAAACTCAATTCCTCCATCTTTCTACTCGACACAATCTTCCACACAACTATGATATCTTCTTCGAAAACACTCAACTCAAACCTTCATCTGTTCTTAATATTCTCGGTGTTTTCTTTTTCTCGTGATCTTTCTTGGAAAGATCACATTATTTCTCTCTCTAAACAAGCTTCTAAGAGGTTGGGTGTTCTGAGGCGCCTTCGTAGTTTTTTTACGCCACCCCAGTTGCTTGCTCTCTGTATAGGGGTGTTGTTCGCCCCTGTATGGAGTACGCCTCGCATATCTGGGGTGGTTCCACACACACAGCTCTCCTGGAAAAGGTGGAGTCTAGGGCTTTTCGTCTTATCAACTCTCCTGCTCTTACTAACTCTCTCCAATCTCTTTCTTCCCGTCGAATTGTTGCGTCACTCTCTCTTTACTATCGCTATTACAACGGACATTGCTCTTCTGAACTCTCACGTCGCATACCTCCTCCACTGAGAAGGGCTCGTGCGACACGTCTTTCTACACAGTCTCATCCTTTCTCTGTCCAACTCTCCGACCCCAGACTTAACCGCTATGCTCAATCTTACATGTACTCTACTGGTAAAGTCTGGAACACACTTCCCTTTATCTGTTTTCCCAACTTCCTTTGACTTGCACACTTTTAAACGCCGTGTGTCGGGTCACGTCGGCCATTAGCGACCCCGAATCTGATTGCTTCCCAACTCCGGTGGATATTGGTAGGCCTTGGGCCTTTGCCCACCGGAGGAGATATAAAAAAAAAAAAAAAAAAA
>SEYY01019787.1:75000-80970 GCA_009176605.1 Armadillidium nasatum
TCACTAATACATACTCACTTTATTTTGGTGCTATGCATTGGAAAAATATCAGAAAATTTTCAATATTTTTCCAATGCATAGTAAAATGGTTTGGTAAAAAAAAAAACTTGCAGAGGTTGTACAGTTAAGCAAGATACACATTTTTTATTTAGAAAAATTTATTTTTGGTAAATCCAACTATTTTAATGCTGTACATGGGAAAATTTCCCAATGCACAGCATCAAAATTATTAAAAATACAAAAAGAAATTTTCCTAAATAAAAAACGTATATCTAGCCAAACTTTATAACCTCTGAAAATTTCATTTAGATCGGTTAAGAAATAAAAGTTATTAAGACTTTTTAATGGTTAATTTTACCATGTGAGGTGGCTAGTTTTACCCAGTTTCAAAAAAGCATTAATATTTTCTAAACTTTAAAGAAAATTTACATTATTTTATATGCAAACACTTACATTTCATTTTATTTAACCCTTAGTTGGATTTTTTCAGTCAATATGGTTTTTTTTGGCAGACTAGAAAAAATTTAATATTTTAGTAAAACAATCTACCCAAAATTGCAAAATTGGGGAACTTTTTTGAGTTATAGTTATCGTTTATTAAATTTATTTTATATAAAACATTGAAATATAAAGACTAATCTACCAAAACAATCAAATTGAGAATGAATAATTTCTTACTAAAAAAAATTGATTAAAATTTATTTTTGCAAGTGGTTAGTTTTCTCCTGTACAACGGTTAACTTAACTTACATACCATACATATTTATAAGCCTATATAATAAGCAACTTTGGCTAATTATGGCAAGAATCAAAAACTGAGAGTTTAAATATAACTGAGGTGATCTCATAAGGTCCATATGGCTTCATACCGTTTGCTTATGGAACTTTTAGTGAATGTCATTCACTATATTAATTTTGGCTTATGCCTATTCAATGTTACTTAATTTTAGTAATGACATCACTGAATTTATTTGTGAATATTTAATAATGGACACTTAGTATCCCACAAAAGTAAAGTTTATATGGCAATAGTGGTTAACTTACCTGCCTATATGAAAGGTATTCTTCCCAAATAAAAGTTCCCCAAGAAAATCCCAAAATGCCTGCAAAGAGTTTTCCTTCCCATGTCGAAAGCTCTGGAATAGCAAGGGTTAGCCCTAACATACTTTTTAATTTGTTAAATTTAAGAAGTTAAAATATTTTATAAGAAAAATTCTGTTGAGTTTACAGACAATCAAACCGAAATCGGAGTTGTCAGGTTTTCTTTCAGTTTGATTTTATTTTTGTCATATAAACAAATTCTGACATCGAACGTTAAATAATTGTCAAAAGCTTCAAAAAGGGTTTTTTAAAATGTATGAATACAAATATTGTTTGCAGCATATGAGTGGTCTGGATATTTAGAGTACGCACAATATCAAAATTTGTACCATATGTAACAAAACAACAGCAGAGAATTTAGACAATGGGAACAGGTAAAGCTAAGGCCTAAGATGCCGAAAAAGTATCGATATATTTCGATATTGATATTTTTTATCAAAACTATCGAAAAAATATCGATGATATTTTTTCCGCCGATATATCGATATGTCAATATTTTATCCTCAGTATCGATTCATCGATATATTTTTTACTTCAATAAATTTTAAGCAATGTTCATGGTTGGCATAATAAAAATTAATTTATATAAATCAGTTGATTTTTTTACTTGATTTTTTTTTTAAAAAAAATCTTATTTTTTTTAATTTATTAATATTTTAGTTTTTTATTTTTTTTATTTTTTTTTTTTTTTTTTTTTAAATAACGTCACTGTCTTCATATTTTCAAGTTCAAAATATAATAAGAGAGATTAAAAAAGAAAACAAATAATTAATAAATTTAGGCATTTTATTGGGCTGGGGGAAAAAGTTAATCAACGTCCAATGGTATTTTTTGCTTAATTATTGAAACCTGCAACACTGTTTTACTTCTGAATTCTGGCTTATATTTACTGTAAAAGGCGTGTGAGTTACCTAAAATTTATTAATTTTGAAATTTGAATAGAAATGTTTTTTTTTTAAATTTAATTATTTTTATTAATTTATTTATTTATTTTTTGCAAGCTGTACGAGTAACAACCCTTATTAATCACAAGTTTTATTTAATTAAAAATAATAAAAAATAAATATAAGACACCTAGTATCTATAAATATAAACTTATTCATAAAAATTTAGGACGTTGCTTGTTTTATAGAACCAGGTTTTTTCCTTTTGAGGTTGGTATTCCTAAGTCACGGGACAGCAAGACGAGGAATCATTACCTCAGTTTCTTTCTTATCGTTTTCGTTTGTGAACGACCCATATAGAGGCGGACAACACCCCTATACGGAGTAAGCAACTGTGGTGGCGTGAAGCAATTCTGAAGGCGTCTAAGAGCACCCAACCTCTTAGAAGCTATCTTAGAAAGAGAAGTAATGTTATCTTTCCGAGAAAGATCACGAGAGAAAGATATACCGAGGATATTAAGGAAGAATGAAAGGTTTGAGTTGTGTGTTTTCGAAAAAGATATTATAGTTGTGTGGAAGATTGTGACAAGAGGAAAGATGCAGGAATGAGTTTTTGAGGGAATAAAAACGACCATGTTTTCTCTACCCCAATTTGAAATACGAGATAGATCAGAAGTCAGTTGCTCCAAGGCCACCTTTCTTTCTTTTTTGAAAGCGAAAGGAATAATGAAAGGTGGAGTCGTCAGCATTGGAGTGGATAGGTGATGGATTGATAGAGAGAAGGTCATTAATGAAAAGTAGAGTGTTGGCGATAGGTCGGATCCTTGAAGAACATCACTATTTATAGATTTAAAGGAAGAACGGTGGCCGTCTACAGCAGCTGATATAGAACGACCAGCCTATAACACAACGGAAAGAACATTAGAGAGAAGGATAGATTCCGAAAGAGGGAAGTTTGGAAATTAAAGTTTTGTGCCAGACTCTTTCAAAAGCTTTCGATATATCTAGCGCCACAGCAAAAGATTCACTGAAATGCCGAAGGGAGGAAGACCAAGAGTCAGAAAGAAGGGAAAGAAGAGCGTTATTTACGATAACCATACTGGCGATCAGAGATAAGATTAGAAGAATTCAGGTTTCCAAATCTTCCTGTTAAGGATAGATTCGAACACTTTATAAAGAACGGAGATTAAAGAAACAGGACGATAGTTAGAAAGTTGAGAGGGTTCCCCTTCTTCGCCGCAGGTTGAAGGGAAGATTGAAGTAGAAAGACATAGACGAAATAGTTTACCAAGTCAGGGTGTAAGCTCAGAAGCACAAGATTTGAGAACCACAGGAGGAATACCATCAGGACCATACGTCTTCTTAATGTTAAGCTCAGAGAGAGCAGAAATGATATCTTTAGAATAAATTACAATATTAGGTATAAATTAGTTGGAAGGGGTTGAAGGAGGAGGAATAGCTTCGGAATCGTCAAAGGTTGGAGGTAAAAGTTTGAGCGAAGAGTTCAGCTTAGTAGAAGATAAAACGGCAGTTGTGCCGTCAAAAGAAACTAGAGTTGACATTTTTTTTACAAAGTTGGAGGGGGTTTGAGCGAAGAGTTCAGCTTAGTAGAAGATAAAACGGCAGTTGTGCCGTCAAAAGAAATTAGAGTTGACATTTTTTTGGAAAAGGCCAGAAAGGACGAGATGTAGAGAAACCAGAGAGATTATTGCATTTACGACAGAGAAAAGAATTTTTGGTTTCACGAATAGATTTTGCAAGATTCCGGGATGAAATATAAGTTGAGTGAATTTCTGGAGTTTGAAGACGACGGTAGTCCTTGAAGGCAACATCCCTGCGGTTAATAACACAAGAACAAGTAGAGTTAAACCAAGGTTTGTTAGGTTTAGTAGAAGGAGAAGAATATGGTGTACGACTCTATGCCAGAGAAAATCATGTCGATTATGTGTTCTGCACATTCCTAGGGACCTTTCCATGGAAACAGTAATTATTCCTTGGAAAATCAGAGAAGTGCAACCGCAAATCAACAAATCAAGCCAGTTTGAAGCACCGAATTTTATTATTTTTTTTTTTTTTACAGAACGCCACTCACGGGCAGAGCCCTTTTCAAGGAGGGGGCACACACAAAATGAAGAAAAACATACTCAAACATACACCTAGCGCACATCTCTCAGGTGGGCACAGACTGAAGCCTTGAAGAGTGGAAGATTAAATACAGGAGGAAAAATAGATGATGGTAGAGAGTTCCACAGAACAGAGGTGGCTGGAAAGAAGGAGGTACCACAACGGGCTAGCCTGGGATTTCCTACGTCCACACAAAATTGGTGTGAAGCAGGGCACCCCTTGTGCAACGAGAACGACGCATCGGTGGAGGAATGCGGGAGGCCAATTCCCTCGAGCACCTGCCATTGTAGTACCTATAGAAAAGGGATAGTGCGCCAACGTCACGTCGCAGAGATAGGGGGTCAAGAGAGTCTGAAAGTAGGGGACAGTTAATTAATCTTTTAGCTTTAGACTCAACCCTATCCAGAAGAGAGGAGGAGCCAGAGCCCCCCCAAATGTGAGAACAGTACTCCATACAAGGGAGAATAAGACCCTTATATATCTGGAGTAACTGCTCAGAAGAAAAAAATTCTCGCAACCTGAACAGAACTCCCAGCTTCTTAGAGGCCGCTTTAGCAACCATTGTGATATGTGGTTTCCAAGACAATTTATTGTTTATGTTAAGATCAAGAATGTTAATGTTATTTACAGGTGAGACGGGAGAGCCATCGAAGAGGATAGGAAAGTTGGGAGGTGTTTTTGAGAGGGAGATGTGAAGAAGTTGAGTTTTTAAAGAGTTGAATTTCACAAGGTTGCTATGACCCCACCGGAAATCCCATCCAGATCGGCAAGAATAGAATCGGAAAGTTGAAGACGAGAAGCAACTCTAGAAGCAAAAGAGGGAGCAGATTTGAAATGAGTAGAAGAATGCAGAGTTGAGTCATCAGCATAAGAGTGAACAGAGTTAGAAGTGCAGTTAAGAAGATCGTTAATAAAAAGTAAGAATAAGGTTGGAGATAAAACAGAACCCTGAGGAACACCACAATTGACAGAAAAAAGGAAGAGGTCGCTCCATCTACAAGTGCCGAAATGGAACGATCTGACAGAAAACTAGACAAGAGTAAGCAAAGGGAAGGAGGAAACCCAAAGGAAGGGAGCTTGGAGAGCAGCGACGCATGCCATACCCGGTCAAAAGCCTTGGATATGTCAAGCGCCACCACACAAGACTCCCCGAAGTCCCTAAGGGCAGAAGACCATAGATCTGTAAGATAGGAAAGTATGTCACCAGTTGACCTCGAGCGTCGAAAGCCATACTGGTGATCTGAGAGAAGAGAATGAGACTCCAAATGATCCAGGAAATGAGAGTTGAGGAAAGTTTCAAAATTTTTAGATAGAACACAAGTGAGAGCTATAGGTCGATAGTTAGAAGGATCAGAGCAGCTACCTTTTTTGGGGATCGACTGAACAAATGCGCTCTTCCAGCAATGAGGAAAAATATTAGTATTAAGGCATAGAGAGTAGAGCTGAACGAGGACAGGCGCTAACTCGGAAGCACACTCCCTCAGAACACGAGGGGGAATGCCATCCGGGCCATTGGCCTTCCTGACGTTCATAGATTTCAGGATCCCATGCACCCGATCATAAGTAATTACAGGTAGAGGTATGGGATGCCTGAGAGGAGAAGGAGAAGGAGGAGGGATGCCAGAATCGAGCAGGGTGGAATTAGATGAGAAAAGGAGGCCGAAGAGATTAGCCTTTTCAGAGGGAGTATTTGCAACAGAACCATCAGAGCGAATAAGAGGAGGAAAGGCAGATTTACAGAAGTTATTAGAGATATTTTTGACAAGAGGCTAGAAATTTTTATCAGTAAGAGAGCCATAGAGGTCAGCGCACTTCCTTTTTGTGAAAGTATGCTTAGTCCGTCGAAGAACATCCCTGCAAC
>SEYY01019788.1:5000-10000 GCA_009176605.1 Armadillidium nasatum
AGCTAGCATTACTACAGTATCGAACATTTTACAGATTAGCCTCTCCAATCACGAAAAATTTGTTTCATCGGTAAACAAAATCTTATATATAATGCTTGCATCCACGTTCAATTTGCTGATTACCTATTCACAGAATCCCATCCGCTTATATGGGACGACTTCACACAGATGTAAGGATGTCATCTGTTTGCTGTCAAAATGAACGTGATATCTGATATGCTAACACCACTTTCACTAGATAACCGTCGGATACTTAAAAGCTTTCGGTATCGTACCCGTTGTGATTTCAATAGTGGTTTTTACGACCTACCTTCTATATATATATATATATATATATATATATATATATATATTATATATATATATATATATATATTATATATATATATATATATATATATATATATATATATATATATATATATATATATATATATATATAATATATATATATATATATATATATATATATATATATATATATTATATATATATATATATATATATATATATATATATATATATATATATATATATTATATATATTATATTATATATATATTATATATTATTATATTATATATATATATATATATATATATATATATATATATATATATATTTTTTATATCATATATATATTATATATATATAGTATATATATATATTATATTATATAATATATATATACAATTACCCCTCCTTAAAGGGGTCTCTGCCTTTAATATTATATTATATATATATTTAAGAATATTATTTTTTTCATAAAATTATTTATTTATTTTGTTTATTATTTTTTATGTTATATTATATAATATATATATTATATTATATTATATATATTATTATACTTTATTTGTAACATATTATATATATATAATCTTATGTATTCTATATATTCTATATATATATAATATTATTTATTTATATTATATATTAGAATATATATATTTATATTTCTTTTATATTATATTTATTTATATATTATTTCTTTATTATATTTATTTTATTATTTTATATATATATATAACATATACTTATATTTTTATATACATTCTTAATTGTTACCGATATTACTATCTCTTTATATACAAAATTATCTTCACTTTAATTATAATTATTATATTATTATATAGTATTATTATTATTAATTATATTATTATTATAATAATTTTAATATTATAATTATTTGAATAACGTGTACAAATATTATACAATAAACAAAAGAGGTTCAGTTTTTTATTAAATTGACAAAATTTATAAAATATTTTATATATATAAAAAAAAAAAAAAAAAAAAAAAAAAAAAAAAAAAAAAAAAGAAAGCTTTCTATTCTGCCCGTGAGTGTAAAAAAAAAAAAAAAATGGAATTAAAAAAAAAAGCTGTAAAATGCCAATAGAACTGTTAAAATGTGCAAAAAAAAAAATTATTTTTTTTCTTTTTTTTCTTCGATTATATTCTCTGTTTTGTTTTATTATTGATGTTAATTTCCTTATTAAATGATTATAAATGTTATATATATATATATATATATATATTATATATATATATATTATATATATATTTTATATATATATTTTATATATATATATATATCTATTTAAAACATATATATATAATATATATTAATATATAATATATATATATATATTATATATATTATTATATATATATTTTTTTTTTTTTAATTAAATTTTTTTTTTATATATTATATATATATATATATATTATATATATATAATATATATTATATATTATATATATATATCTTAATATATTATATTATATATATATATTATATATTATTATTATAAATTTAAAATATTATTTTTAAAAAAAAAATTTTTTTAATATATATATATATATATATATATATATATATTATATATAATTATATTATATTATATATATTATATATATATAAATAAAAAAAAAAAAAAAAAAAAAGCTAAAAAAAAAATGAGAAATTTTTTTTAAAAGATGGAAGACATTTAAAAGTAAGGAGAGCTCAATTAAATCCGCTTAATGAACGAATATTACCACAGCTTTCAGTTTCCTTATCAGATAAAGAAATGAAATTTTTTTTGAGCAATTTTTCTTTCATTTTTTTTTTTTTTTGTCTGCCTCTTTCTTCTTCCTCACTTTTATTCCTGTTCCTTCTTTCTTTTTTTTTCTGTTCTCTTTCCTCTCTCTCTCTCTCTCTCTCTCTCTCTCTCTCTCACTCCATTTTTCTTACTCTGCTTAGAACATTTTTTTTATAGTCTTCTCTCTCCCTCTTGTAATCCATAATCTTTTATATTTCTTTACTAGTTTCCTTTTCATACATATTACTTGTCAAGTTTACTGTTGATCATTTTGTTCTACTGTTTCTGTAGAATATTCTTTTTGCTATTCAGTTTACCTATTTGTTTTTAAATATATCTTCAAGGGTCTCATATTTCTGAATCTTTGCTGGAAAATCGTATTGACTTCAGAATTTCAAAACCTGATGTTGACATTCACTACTTCTTCATTTCACTCCACTTGTTTCCTCTGTATGTGGATGTCATCTTTATGGAGTACTCATCATACAGCAGTAGAAGTTATGCTCACACAGGTCATCTAAAAACTATGTCATCTACGTACTTCTCTCTCATCAACATACTTTATCCAAAGTTTTTTCAATGCAAGCTAAGCAGCTCCGGAATTGTTACTAAACCAAAACAAATGATTCTATTCTCTCGAACACTTTCAAGGCATTCTTTCTACTCTAAAGAAGCTCATCTGACGTACAAATAATATATACGTTCTCTGCTTATAAATTTACTTACAATGATAATTCCTTCGGTATTCTATCATTAGATCTACACCACTCTCATTTCTTCTTTTTTTCTGCAATTCTATTGGCTACATATTTTAATCGTTTTGATCCTGTGTGTATGTCTTTCTGCGTGTGTTGCATTCAGCCTGTTCCTCTATTCTTGGCTTTTATGTGATATAGTGTCCCTATTCCATTATAGTGTCGTCCTTAAAGCTGTAACTTGCGACGATTCGATCATACTCATGAAGGATATATTAGCAATGAAGTGAAATGTAAGACGGTCGATCGACGTGCTCATCGACAATTATGTCCGGTGTTGACAACTTCTGAAGTCCAGAAGCCGATTTCCTATTATTATTTTTATAGTAAGATATTAAAAGACATTATAGAATAAAATCAAAATAGGAAATCAGAATTTATAAATGGTGGAAATATAAGATGTTAAGGTATCTTATGTAGAGTGAGAGAGTAAGGAGGAGAGGAGATGGGAGTAGGACGAGGATTAGTATAGCGAGAAGATAAGAGCATGAGGAGAGATATAGATGAGTATAGAGAGAATAGAGATACAGATAAATAAAAAAGAAAATGAAATTGAATAGGAATTTAATCGTTGATAGGTAAAAAGATACAAGATGGCTGGTACATAAAACAAATATAAACCTATTGGTAAGAATAATTTTTATTATTATAATTAATATAAATTATACATTTCTTTATTATATCTGATATAGGGATAAATAACTTATTCTGTGTAAATATTTTCGTTCTTTTGAATTTTGGTCGGATTTTTTTTGGGTAAGCTTTACGTTCCTTTTACTTTTTAAATGTATTATTTCCTTCTTTTTTTAAAAAAAATAAAAAAAAAAAAAAAAAAAAAAAAAAAAAAAAAAAAAAATTTATTAATATATATTTATATATATATATATTAAGTATATATATTTTATATTTTATATATACTTATATCATATATATATATATTAATATTATATATATCTTATTATATATTATATATATTATATTATTATATCTATATCTATATATATAACTTATATATATAACAATTTTAAAAAATATATTTATAATTATAATAAAAAAAATATATATATATATTAATTATATTATTATATATTAATTTATTTATATTCCTATATAATATATACTAATATGTATTATTATCGTATATAATATATCATTTATATTATTTTATATTATATGTTTATTATTATTTATTTATATTTTATATTTATTTATATATATTTATTTTTTATTATTATTATTATATATTATCTGTTAAATATATTATCTGTTATTATATTATATATTATGTATTTATTACTTTATATATTTATTATTATATATATTATATATATATATAAATTTATATTTATTAGTATATTTTTTATTCATAAAATAGTATATATTATATATTTGGGGAGTGGGTCGTGATCATGTTATCTCGCACAACGCAATATGTTAGTGTTTTATTATATTATATATATTATATATATATTGATTTATATATATATATATATATTAGTCTATTATAATTGCGTTTGTATCTAACTAGTTGTCTCATTTCCATCTCATCATATTCTTCTCATGTCTACTTATTGTGTCGTCTATATTTTAAACATTTATTCACATTAATACTGCTGTTAACGTATGCGCCAATATAATGTCAGATAACATACACAAACGTGACAGCAATATTTTCTTCTAAGTTTATAGTTAATGAATTTATTTTTTTATTACTAATTGTCTTCGTGCTGTCTACGGTATCTATTCTTTGTGGAGTCTGTTTCATTTTATCAGGCGCTTTTTTATCTCTATATTGTTTTCTCTTTTATTTTTATTGGCTAAAATTCTCATCTTCACAAAGGAGCTTTTATTTATTAAAGCGATATACCTGGGTGTTGTTTTTCTTTTTATGTTGTAGAAAGAATTGCTAACCATAGCCGAATTCCGCCGAATATCGTGGTGGATCGAACTTGCGGTGCCCTCTAGGCACGTGAGTTCTATCGCTCGCGCGGCGCTTCTACCGTTTGGGTTGCTCCAATATCTTTAACAGCGCTATTAGCTATCTGATTTTGTACTTCAATTACTATTCAATATTATCAACCCTGATCTTCTTCACTTCTTTATGGCTCTATTGATATATTTATTTGGATTTACCGTTTATTTTTCAAGTCGCGCTTTATGA
>SEYY01019788.1:20000-22500 GCA_009176605.1 Armadillidium nasatum
ATATATATATATATATATATATATATATATATATATATATATATATATATATATATATATATATATATATATATATATAATATATATATATATATATATATATATATATATATATATATATATATATATATATATATATATATATATATATATATATATATATATATATATATATATATATATATATATATATATATATATATATATATATATATATATATATAAGGAATAATAAAATACCTTGTAAATTCTTCAGGAAAAAATATATATGAAAATAAAAGAGGATTCTGTAAGCCTTTTTTGGGGGGTGGGGAGAGGGAAGGAGAAGGGGGAGGGGGAGGGGGGGAGGGACCATTCGTTCTCCAATTTATTTTGCATTTCGTATTTAAATTTTTAAAATTGGAGAACGGATGTTAATTTGAAAGTCTCTGGGTATTTTATGCAGCTTCTTTTTTAAAGTTTATATACTCGTATATATATAATATATATATATATATATATATATATATATATATATATATATATATATATATATATATATATATATATATATATATATATATATATATATATATATATATATATATATATATATATATATATATATATATATATATATATATATATATATATATATATATATATATATATATATATATATATATATATAATATATATATATATATATATATATATATATATATATATATATATATATATATATATATATATATATATATATATATATATATATATATATATATATATATATATATATATATATATATATATATATATATATATATATATGATCCGACTGTCGTCGAGAGTGGATGTGGTTGGGTGCATATGGGAAGAAGAAAAATTAGGAACATCATAAGCAAGTCAGAAGAAAAGAGATGAGACGAGTAGAAGAGAAGAGAAGGGTAGGCTGTTGGATTTGAAGCTTCAAGATCTTCTTCCTGAGGTTGCAGAGTTTGTTTGTAGAATTATGCGTGAAGAAAGATATTAACGAAAGCTTTAAAAAAATTTGATTTTTCGTTTTAAAATTTCAGTATTTTTTTTGATAGTAAATTAAATAAAAAAATTCACCAAAATTATTTTTTGTTAAGCAGCACATCTTTCGATTCAATTTACGTTCGGCAGTTAAATGAAAAATTAAATATTAAAAGAAAGAAAAGGATTTTAGATAGAGGTAATTTCTGGTCAATAAAGGATGATTATTTCGTCGCAGTCGAGTCAAATGAAGAATAGTTGTTCGCATGGTTCTAAAGGCTGGGAACTCTTTTTAACCAGTTTTTCTTTCTTCCCACATACGATTGCCGGAATGTGAAAACTTTTAGTAGTCAATACCACCCTGCATCATGCGGGATATGGTGCAATGTATATAAAATAAAAGAAAAAATAATATATATATATATATATATATATATATATATATATATATATATATATATATATATATATATATATATATATATATATATATATATATATATAGTTGAATAGATAAATAATATATTTAACAAGCAAAAAAAACTCTAGAAAAAAAAAAATTTTTTTTATACTATCCTCAATTATATAAGAAAAAGCTGGTCTTCAAAGTTGTAATGTAAATAGTGAGATTTACTGATTTGTGAAGATAAAAATGAAATCTACTAATTTGCAACGTATTAAGATTATTGCATTGCAATGAGAAAATTGTTGTTTTCTTTGTAAAAAAGAAAATTGTTGTTTTCTTTATAAAAAAGAAATTAATGTCTATTGAGCTGTATTGAAGAAAAATGCCTACTACTGGGTGTTTTTAAAAAAAATAAAGTTTACTGAGTTGTAGTAAGGAAAATAGTTCATTGAGATGTAATTAGGAAAATAGTCTATTGAGTTGTAATAAAGATGGTTAATCTTCTTTTATAATAAAATCTACTATCTGATCTATATAAGGAAAATAGTTTATTGAGACGCAATTAGGAAAATAGTCTACTGAGTTGTAATAAAGGAAAATGTCCACTGCTGAATTGTTACAAAGAATATAAAGTTTACTGAATTGTAGTAAGGAAAATAGTTTATTGAGACGCAATTAGGAAAATAGTCTACTGAGTTGTAATAAAGGAAAATGTCCACTGCTGAGTTGCTATAAAGAATATAAAGTTTACTGAATTGTAATAAGGAAAATAGTTCATAGAGGCGCAATAATAAAAATAGTCTATAGACTTATAAATAAAAAAGGCATAATCTACTGTGTTATAATAAAAAAAAATTGGTCTACAGATCTATAAAATACAACGAACAAAATCAAATTTTTAAGACGTTATTAAAAAGTAGTTTTAATATGGAATCAAAACTTGTTCACTGGGAATAATTTGTAATATGTTGTTTCCTATCAATCGTTATATATCTTTCCATGGATTTTATTTGAAAACTATTTGAGGAAAGAAATTATGAACATGTTTGATAGATATTTTTTTTTTTGAAATTAACAGTACTTTACAATATATATATA
>SEYY01019788.1:52500-57500 GCA_009176605.1 Armadillidium nasatum
ATATATATATATATATATATATATATATATATATATATAGTGATGGAGTGAAGTATCGGTATCGGGTATCTGTATCGGCAAGTATCGGCATATTTTCCGATACCGGTATCGGTATCGGTATCAGGTATCGTATCGCATCGGTATCGGCAAATTTTTTGGATAAGAGTAAAGTATTGGTATCGGTATCGGTATCGGTAGTAGTATCGGCAAATTTTTTCCGATACCGATACCAGTATCGGTATCGGTATCGGTATCTGGTAATTTGGTATCGGTATCGGTATCGGTATCGGTAAAATTTTGGTATAGCTCCATCCCTAATATATATATATATATATATATATATATATATATATATATATATATATATATATATATATATATATATATATATATATATATATATATATATATATATATATATATTTTTTTTTTTTTTTTTTTTTTTTATTTCTCCTCTGGTGGGCAAAGGCCAGAGGCCTACCATTGTTCCACCAGAGTTGGGAGGAAAGTCGGAAACATGGTCAATTTACAGGCCGACATGACCTGATACACGGCGTTTAAAGGTGCTTAAGTCATAGGTAGTTGGGAAAATAGATGAAGGAAGTGTGTTCCAGACTTTACCAGTAGAGTAAATGTAAGATTGAGCATAGCGGTTAAGTCTGGGGTCAGAGAGTTGGACAGAGAAAGGATGAGACTGTGTAGAAAGGCGTGTCGCACGAGCCCTTCTTAATGGAGGAGGTATGCGACGAGAGAGTTCAGAAGAGCAGTGTCCATTGTAATAGCGATAGTAGAGAGAGAGTGACGCAACATTTCGACGGGCAGAAAGAGATTGGAGAGAATTAGTAAGAGCAGGAGAGTTGATGAGACGAAATGCCCTTGACTCCACCTTCTCTAGGAGAGCTGTATGTGTGGAACCACCCCAGATGTGTGAAGCATACTCCATACAGGGGCGAACAACACCCCTATACAGAGCAAGCAACTGGGGTGGTGTGAAGAAATTCTGAAGGCGCCTCAGAACACCCAACCTCTTAGAAGCTTGTTTAGAAAGAGAAGTAATGTGATCTTTCCAAGAAAGATCACGAGAAAAAGAAACACCAAGAATATTAAGGAGAGATGAAGGTTTGAGTTGTGTGTTTTCGAAGAAGATATCGTAGTTGTGTGGAAGATTGTGTCGAGTAGAGAGATGGAGGAATTGAGTTTTTGAGGCATTGAAAACGAACCATGTTTTCTCTGCCCCAATTTGAAATACGAGAAAGATCAGAGGTTAGTTGCTCCAAGGCTACCTTCCTCGAGTCTATTAACTGCTTGTTGGGAGGGACGTCTTTTCAAATTGAAAGAAGTAATGAAGGGTGGAGTCATCAGCATAGGAGTGGATAGGAGATGAAGTAATAGAGAGAAGGTCATTAATGAAAAGTAGAAAAAGTGTTGGTGATAGGACAGATCCTTGAGGAACACCACTATTAATAGATTTATAAGGATGAACGGTGGCCGTCTACAACAGCTGCTATAGAACGACCGGAAAGGAAATTAGCGAGAAGATCACAGAGAGAAGGATAGATTCCGAAAGAGGGAAGTTTGGAAATCAAAGCTTTGTGCCAGACTCTATCGAAAGCTTTCGATATGTCCAGCGCGACAGCAAAAGATTCACCGAAATGCCGAAGAGCGGAGGACCAAGAGTCAGAGAGAAGGGAAAGAAGATCACCAGTAGAGCGTTTCTTACGAAAGCCATACTGGCGATCAGAGATAAGATTAGAAGAATTGAGATGTTTCCAAATCTTCCTGTTAAGGATAGATTCGAAAACTTTAGAAAGAACGGAGGTTAAAGAAATAGGACGGTAGTTAGAGGGTTGAGAGGGGTCCCCCTTCTTCGGCACAGGCTGAATGAGCGCACGTTTCCAGCAAGAAGGGAAGGTTGAAGGTTGAAGTAGAAAGACAATAGACGAAATAGTTTACCAAGGCAGGGTGCAAGCTCGGAAGCACAAGTTTTGAGAACCACAGGAGGAATACCATCAGGACCGTACGCCTTCTTAGTATTAAGCTCAGAGAGAGCAGAAATGACGTCTTTAGAAGAAATTACAATTTTAGGCATAAATGAGTTAGAGGGGGTTGAAGGAGTAGGAACAGCTACTATATATATATTGATATTTATATATATTATATATATATATATATATATATATATATATATATATATATATATATATATATATATATATATATATATATATATATATATATATATATATATATATATATATATATATATATATATATATATATATATATATATATATATATATATATATATATATATATATATATATATATATATATATATATATATATATATATATATATATATATATATATATATATATATATATATATATATATATATATATATATATATATATATATATATATATATATATATATATATATATATATATATATATATATATATATATATATATATATATATATATATATATATATATATATATATATTATATATATATATATATATATATATATATATATATATATATATATAATGTAAATCTTTCGGAGATAAAAATTTTCTTCCTTAAGTCTTCATATTATAAATGTTTAATGCTAAAAAAAAAAAATTTAAAGGGAGGACTAAGTAATTAAAAGTTTATTTTCTTTGAATAATTTTTATCCGAAGAAGGTGGTCGGTGCACTCTAGTCCTTTCATTTTTAATTAGTTCCTATAGAATTAATATTCTCTGTAGATATTGTTCAATTGTGTTTTCTTAGAATTAATATCCTCGGCAGAGAATGTTTCATGCCGTTCCATTAGAATTAAAGTCCTATATAGAGAATGTTTAATTCTGTTCCCTTAGAGATAATGTCCTAGGTAGAAAATGTTCAATTCTTTTCCCTTAGAATTAATATCCTAGGTAGAGAATGTTTAATTAGAATTAATGTCCTTAGTAGAGAATGTTTAATTCTGTTCCCTTAGAATTAATGTCCAAAGTAAATGAATATTTAATTATGTTCCCTTAGGATTAATGTTCTCATTTAAGAATGCTTAATTATGTTCCCTTAGAATTAATGTCCTAAGTAGAGAATGTTTAATTATGTTCCCTTAGGATTAATGTCCTCATTTGAGAAATATTTAATATTGTTTGCTTGAAATTAATGTCTTCAGTAGAAATATTTAGTTCTGCTCCCTTAAAATTAATGTACTCAGTAGAGAATGCTTAATTCTGTTCTGTAAGAATTTATGTCCATTTTAAAGAATATTTGATTCTAATCCCTTATAAATAATATCCACAGTAAAGAAAGTGTTTTTTTCCCGTTTCCCTTAGTATTTAACGTCTACAGTTAATGAATGCTTAATCATGTTCCCTTAGAATTAATGTCCTCTTTAGGGAATATTTAATTCTGTTCCCTTAGAATTAATATCCTCAGTAAATAATAATTCGTTTTCGAAGTTACTTGAAGATTTTAGGTTAATTTTCTCCATTGGGATTATTTATTATAATAGTTTTTCCTTTATTATTCAATATTTAATTAGACACATACGCACACAAATACTCACATACACACTTACAGGCATACACACACGATTCACACCCACTGTTTCGGAATAATAGATCACGTGCCCAGTCAGCCTATAATTGCCTGAAATATATTTACTAGGGATGGAGCGATACCAAAATTTTTACCGATACCGATACCTAAAAATTACCAGATCTATACTTATGATACCCTCAAAATTACCGATACCGATACCGATACCGATACTTCTATCCAAAAATTTTGATCCGATACCGATACATAACCGATACCCGATATACCGATACCGATACCGATACTTCACTCCATCCCTAATATTTACCCACCCTCATTTCTATTTCCCTCACTATTATTCTTTTAGTTCTGCAAACTCTTAAAGGGTAATTCATCCCAAAGATCCAACCAAAGTTATTAAAGTATTAAATAATTTTCAAATATGAAAAGGATTTAATGAATTGAAGTTGATGGAAGTCTTATTTTTAGAATCATTTAAATAGCTCAATTTTCTTTTATTGTTTAATATCTCTCCCTCTTTCTCTTTCTTTCTTTCTTTCTTTCTCTCTCTCTCTCTCTCTCTCTCTCTCTCTCTCTCTCTCTCTCTCTCTCTCAAATCTTCCAAACAACTTTCTACACGACGATTTTTATTTTAAAAAAAAGAGAGAAAAAAAAAAGACTATTTTGAATGCTTTTTTTTAAGATACTCTCCTACACTATATATATATATATATATATATATATATATATATATATATATATATATATATATATATATATATATATATATATATATATATATATATATATATATATATATATATATATATATATATATATATATATATATATATACATATATATATCTTTCAATAACTTTGTTCAATTTGTTTATTGAGAAGAAACTCGCATTCAAGTAATTGGAAACACACGTAGAATCGAGCCACCCACATTGGTGAATAAAAAACTTCAAGTTTTTAAAGAGCTTTCAACTTTCAAGGAATATTTGAAGAAGATTTACCTCCCACACTCTTTAAATCCTTCTTTCCCATCATTGATAATATGTGTATATATATATATATATATATATATAATATATATATATATATATATATATATATATATATATATATATATATATATATATATATATATATATATATATATATATATATATATATATATATATATATATATATATATATATATATATATATATATATATATATATATATATATATATATATATATATATATATATATATATATATATATATATATATATATATATATATATATATATATATCTTTTATTTATTTATTACTTTTTAAGCGAAAGTTAATATACTCTTCCTTTTACCTAAATTTGTTGAATGATATTGGTAATGGCAATGTAAATAGAACATTAGGAATAATTTATTATGAGATTATCATAAAAAAGTAAAGTAAGAAATAGGAAA
>SEYY01019788.1:62500-65000 GCA_009176605.1 Armadillidium nasatum
GTTCAAATTTTCAGGAACTCTAGAAGAAGGGTATAACTAAATTTCATGATGAGACGTTTTAGATATCTATCTCTGAAAATACGTTATGAGATAAAGTGGAAAAAAAAAAAGTTTGAAAATTTTGATTTCTTTTTTTTAAAATTTCAAAACATCATTACGTTTTTTTCAAGAATAGATACTTAAAATATCTCACAATGGAATTTTAGATATGCCCTTCCTCTACAATTCCTGAAAATTTGGGCAATTTAGGTCAAGAAACAAAAACGTTAAATCCAAAACAGTGGGGTATAATATTTTGTCCAATTTGGAGCTTTCACTGTTTCGGATATAACTTTTTTGTTTCTTGACCAAAGATGGTCAAATTTTGTAGAAATTGTAGAAGAAACGTATATCTACATTTTCATTACAACAGATTTAAAATATCTATTATTGAAAGAAAGTAGTGATGTTTTGAAATTTATAAAAATAGTTTAAAAATTTTCAAACTTTTTTTTTTTTTTTTGCATTTTACCTCACCACGTGTTTTAGAGATAGATGTCTAAAATGTCTAATCATGGAACTTTAGCTATTCCCTTCTTCTAGAGCTCCAAAAAATTTGGACAAGTTTGGTCAAGAAAAACAATGTTTTTCCTCAAAATCCATAAAAGTTACTGAAATTTGATAAGAATTCGAAAATGCGTGTGCGAAAATAATGGGGAAATTATTTTTTTTATCTTTTATAATTTTTTTTTTTTTTTGTACCTTATATAGTAAATATTTTATTCCAGAAGTTTAATAATCGACATAAAAAAAGCCTAAAAAACTATCCTAACTTTCTTAGTTGAATTGCGTAATTTTAAAATTAAGTTTTTGATTTTTTTGCAAAATTTAATTAGCTTACTTTATTTTGTTTTTGAAATTTAAAAAAAAAAATAATTTTCTTTCTTTTAACTTTTTCTCTCTTAACCAGTTATAATCGGCCGAAAAGGAAGAGCCATTGAAAGGAAGTTGCTGAAGGGCTTCAACATCGGTTTCGTGGAAGGAATTGTAAATGACATCGTACTGGAAACGAAGAAAACAGAAGACCTATTTGGAAATTTAGCCAAAGCGTTTGGAAGGAGGAAAAAAACGGACTGGAACGCCAAAATGATGAGATCCACTTTCAAAGCTCGAGATCAAATTGGTTCCTATGAAGCGAGTTTGAAAAGATCTGAAGCGTCGTTGAGAAAAAGAATCAAATTAGAACATGTATCCTTGTTGAACTCAATGAATCCGGAGAATATCGTGGAGTACAATCCTAATTTGGAGGAATATACCCCAGCAACGCGAATAGCTTACGCCAAATTTAAGGTTAATACTATTAAAAAAGAAAAGGAAAAGCAAAAAGCTATTCAACAAGTGGAAGAAATGAAAGAAAAAACTTTCAAAGCCAATTTGAAATTGGAAATGGAAAAGGGAGAACAAATAAAAGAATTCAGGCCTTCATCACGTAGTGGTAAACTTTCTAAGGAAGAATTCTTAAATGAAACTAATGAGAGCAAACGGGATACAAAAATTGTAGAGAAGTTAGTAAACACTGATACCAAATTTGATGGTACTTTAGAAATTTCCGAGACAAATGAAAATAAACCTAAAGAAATAGTAGATGAAGAGAATAAAAAATTAGATAATAATTTGTATGTGATAAATGAAGAAAAAAAGTCAGAAAATGAAAACAATAAACTCAATAATGAAGTAACAAATAATGAAAATCAAAGCTTTATAAAATCTGTACCTGATGTTAACGAGCATTTTCCCGAAAACACTAAAAATCAAGGAAACAAAATTGAACTTAATCCA
Source organism: Armadillidium nasatum (assembly GCA_009176605.1). Classification (NCBI taxonomy): domain Eukaryota; kingdom Metazoa; phylum Arthropoda; class Malacostraca; order Isopoda; family Armadillidiidae; genus Armadillidium; species Armadillidium nasatum. The sequence continues at coordinate 64,319 of SEYY01019788.1, forward strand.
TGTGATGATAAATTCATTGATATTGAAAATAGAAGTCAGGAAAATTCATCTGAATATTTTTATGGAATATTTTCTAATGAAGAAAAGGAAAACCATAAAATTAAAGAGAAACGCCCGACTAAAGTTTCCAACATAGTCAAGAATTTCGAATTTCAAAATTCTGAACAAAATAACAGTGATGAATTAAGGTATAAGAAAAGTTCCTTGGGTTATAACACTGAAAAAGATAAAAGACCTTCAAAGTTATTAATAGAAACCAAAAAAGAAACTATAGAAGCTCGTACATTAAACATTCAAAATCAGGAAAAACTTGATAATTCAAATAAGAAAACACCAGACCTAACCAAACCTAATTCTCGAAGTGAAATAAAAGGATTATCATCAGAAAAATGCAGCCAAGAACAAGTTGTATCATCAGTTTATAAAGTCAATGGATTTTCATCTAAATCATCATTACCAACGCAGTCAGTCGTTAGAGTGAGGCCAAAAGGAAAACAAAAACCAGCACCTATTGCTCCTTCTTTTGAGGCTACTAAAGTCACATCAGTAAGCGTAAATATAAGTGAAATGAAGGATGAGTTACACTCAAAGGATACCATCAATAAAACAACGGATATTAAACCAATCGTAAGAATCAGGAAAAAGCCAATACCACCTAGCTTCCTCGTAAATGAATCACAAA
>SEYY01019789.1:0-20000 GCA_009176605.1 Armadillidium nasatum
AATCATCCTTGTTGCTCGACGTTGTACTCTCTCCAGCATATCTATGTCTTTTCTTAAATGAGGAGCCCAAACCTGTGCACAATACTCTAATGCTGGCCTAACATAGCTATTATATAGCTTGCTTATAACCTCTTTGCTCTTGTAAACTACATTGCGATTTATTATACCTAACATCTTATTAGCTTTATTCCTTGCTTCCAAACATTGATCACCCACCTTCAGATTACTGCTAATTATCACACCTAAATCCTTTTCTTGGTCCACAGTCTCAAGCCACTCCCCATTCATTTCATAATTAAATCCTTCATTTGAGTAACCTACATGAAGAACTTTACATTTTTACTATTAAAGTTCATTTGCCACCTCTCTGCCCAACCAAGAAGTCTATCTAGATCACCTTGAAGCTTTATGCATCCATCATTATTCCTTACTGAGGTAACCACTTTGGTATCATCTGCAAACTTAGAAACCTTGCATTTAAGACCTTTGTCTAAATCATTTATATATATAAGGAACAAAAGTGGTCCCAGCACAGAACCTTGTGGTACCCCACTCTTCACTGTTTCCCATAATGACTTATTACCATTAAGTAATACACACTGCCTTCTGTTCTTTAAACCACTCTTTAATCCAATTGTGTACCATTCCATCTATACCATACTGCGACAACTTTTGCATCAGCCTAACATGGGGTACCTTATCAAAAGCTTTGCTAAAGTCTAAATATATGACATCAACTGGATCACCCCTGTCTATACATTCAGTAATATATTCCATAAATTCTAGTAGATTTGTCTGACATGATCTACCCTTTCTAAAGCCATGCTGGGAGTTATATATAGTATCTTGTTATCATCTAAATGCTTCTCTATATGACTTTTCAGTAACTTTTCCAAAATTTTCACAACCAGAGATGTTAAACTAACTGGCCTATAGTTTCCCTAAATCTTTCCTTACTACCTTTTTTAAAAATGGGCACCACATATGCTTTTTCCAGTCCTCAGGTACCTCTCCAAAAGCAATAGATCGCTTAAAAATCAAATACAGTGCCTTTGCAATACTGCTACTCCCCTCTTTTAGAATTCTACCATACACACCATCCGGACCCGCTGCCTTATTTGGGTCAATATGTTCTAGTAAGGATGCGATTTCATTTAACTCAATTTGAAATGTTGTACACCTATTCATTACATGTATACTAGAACTATTACTCTCTAAACTGCTATCCAAACCTTTCCTCAGTAAACACTGATGCAAAATAAGCATTGAAAAAATTAACCAATTCCTTATCTGAACTTACTAAATTCCCATCAATTTTAATTGGGCCAATTTTCTTATCCTTGCTTTTAAATTTATAAAAGCTAAAAAAAACTTTTTCAGGTCTTTATTACTGTTTCTTGCCAAATTAATTTCTGCCATTCTCTTTGCTCTTCTTATTGACTGGTTAAGTTCATTCCTAATTCTCTTATAATGTTCCAAATCTTCCCCCCTGCTCCTACCTTTGAATATTTTAAAACATCTACGCTTTTTCACTGATTTTCTCTTTTATCTCTCTACTCCACCAATTAGGTTTTCTATTTGCCACCCTAATGGGTTTATCTTTAAAACACACAGACTGAATGGTAGCCAATATTTGCTTGAAGTATTCCCACATGATGAAACAATTTTGACCATTAAACTCCTTATCCCAGTCAATTTCATTGAGCATTTGCTCGGAATTTGCTAAAATCTCCGTTTCTGAAATCTAATATCTTTTCCCTATTGACTTGCAATTTGGGCCCAGACCTCACATTCCAGTTAAATCTAATAATATAATGATCACTAGCTCCTAAAGTCTCCCCTACTTCGACATCATTTACCATCATTTCATCATTTGTTAATATTAAATCTAACAATGCTGCATGCTTTGTTGGTTCTTGGACCATCTGACTCAAAAAGTTGTATAGAATACAATTTACAAATACTGAACTTCTATTAACCATACTACTCAAAGAATTCCACTCAATGTCTGGAAAATTAAAATCACCCATAATGACTATTCCTTTTACATTATTTTCACACGCTACCTTGATTTCCTTCACCATTTCTTCATCTAATACTTGACTCTGATCAGGAGCTCTATAAAATGCTCCTATCCTATATGATTTATTATACATAAGAATATCTACCCACACAGATTCCACATCCTGATTTGTTTTAATGTCAGCTATTAACACTGATTCAATATTGCCTTTAACATAGAGTGCTACACCTCCACCACTTCTTCCTCTACGTTGGTATAGGTAAAATGAGTATCCTTCTATTTCATATTCCTGTATGGAGTCTCCGTAAAATGCCTCATTAACCCATGCTTCAGTAATGCAAATTAGGTCTAGATTCTCCTTTATAATGTAACTTTTTGTTTCTAAGACTCTGAGCATTTGTGTAAAAACATTTCATACTAAACATGTCCTTATATGTATCCTTTACATCTTGATTTCTAGTAATATCTCCATTTTTATTAATAGGCCCATATTGTAAGGCACCTCTATTTTTATTCATACCACCACCAATCCCATCGTCAATATTAAAATCACCATCTCCACAACTAACAGTGCCAATATTATGCCCTTCACCCCTATTCTTACCTAGTTTCCTGGCAGACATCTCTCCATCCTGCAACTCAGAAGCTGCACACCCTCTCGACTAAGATGCACTCCATCTCTTGCAAACAGATTCCTGTCTTGAAACTCTTCCCAGTGATCTAAAAATCCAATATCCTCTGATAAACATAAATTCCTAACCCTTTCATTTACACCAAAGGCCCTACTTTTCCATTCTAGCACTGCTCCCAACCTAGGTAAAATAACTGACACTATGCATTTCCTACCACTTACTTTCAGTCTTTCAATCAAATTCCTATAGCTTGCTATCAGTTCCTCTGACCTATAACCTATATCATTTGTACCAACATGGACAATCACTCTTGCATTCACATTCGTATCTGCAATCTCTCTATCTATTCTGTCCACAATATCATTCACTCTTGCACCTGTAACATACTCGCATTCGTTTCCTTTTATCCGTATTTCTAAAGGTCCTATCTAAATATCGTATCTGAGAGTCTCCAATTAGTAACGCCTCAGTCTTCCTCTTGGGAAACCCGACGTCACAACTGGACACTTCAGATTCCTCCCCATCAGAAAGACAGCTAAACCTATTACTGCAGGTCACAGGTCTAGTGTCCCTCATGATCCTAATTTTATTACTCCTATTCTCTACAACACTCCATCTATCTGCAGTCCTATCTGCCTCTATAGCCCTCCCCCTTTCAAATTCCTGCCTAGGTGAGTCCCTAGGTCTACTTACCCCCATACCCCTACCATTAGCCTGCCCCTCTCTACTTCTTGCCTACATGAGCTCCTAGTCTCATCTAATCACTACCAACCACCTTCTTCCTAACACTTCCCTCTCTTCTTAACTCTGATACCCATTTGCTAAGCCTACCTACTTCTAGCTGCAAAGACTCAGACCTTTCATTCTTTTTTATCTCGTTCAAATCCTCACTTATCCTTTCAATCTCCTTTCTTATCAACACATGCTCAGCTTTCAGGATACAAACAGTACATTCACCAACATGTTCTCTTCTCACAGTCCCACAAATGCCACAATCCACATACATACTCAAATTATTATATGCTATTCAAGTTAAATTATTACAAAGGCCTAACTTAAAGCTATTGAAATTATACTATATTGTTACAAGGCCTAACTTAATCAAGAGCTCTAAGCAACAATCTAACCTAAAATATCCTAAATTAAACAACCTTAGTCCTAGTTTAGCCTAGGGTTTTGAAAATATATCCTAGGGCTATCAGAAAGCCTAATCTGAACAACTGGGTAGGCCTACTGCCAGTCAGACAATCCAATTAAAATATCTGAATTTAACCAGAAATTAAATAATCTTCACTAGAAATTAACCAACTTTACAAAAAACAAAACAAAAGTACACTTAAGCTGAATATTATAAATTCTTGATAAAAACCTAAGGATTAGGCCCACCCTAGCCTTTAGCTGTTTACCTAATACTGAGCTTCAAGAAATCACACCTCAATATTAAATCAATGAATACCACTATTAATAATACAAACAAATCAATCACCCAACAATATAAAAACTTAAAAATATAAAATAACTTAAAAATAAACAATTTGTACAGGTAAAATAAAAAGACCACTTCAAACACAACCTTCTCTGGTGAAAGCACCACTACTACATTGTGTACACACCACTTGATTTTCTGTGAATAATGTAAAATCTTTGTGAAATATATTAAATAAAAATAAAGAATATCAAGTAAGAATAGTATTCAAAACCACAACTATTTAAGATACTATAAATAAAGAAAAACAACAAATAAGGTAAGAGAAAAACCTTTTATATATAATATATATATATATATATATATATATATATATATATATATATATTATATAATAATATATTATATTATATATATATATATATATATATATATATATATAAAATCAAGATCTAGACCTACACAAGCATAAAACAAGAAACCACCTTTTTTGCATGTGGTGATTTCCTTCAGAGTGGCACATTTTGAAAAAAATAGAACAAAAATGAAAGAATAAAAAATAAACAGGAAAGTTTTTTTTAAAAAAAGAAAATAAATAAAATCAGAAAAAAATAACAATAAATATTACTGAGGCCTTGGCCTAGATCGTTACCATAAAGAAACGCGAGCAATTGCGTGAAGACAACTATAAAATCATAGCAAATAAAACAAGCCAGAAATAAAAATAAAATAAAAACTGAAGTTTTATGAAGAATTAATCGAAATTTTATGAAATTTTAAAATACTTTAGGCCTGACATTGAAAATAAGGTAGAGCCCTAAGCTACTCTGGCCTAGCTTATACCATGAAAGTACATGGTAAAACTGCAGTGTACAACTCTGTAAAATTCTTAAATTTTCATCATTAGTATCAAATGAAAAGGGATTTAGAAACTGTGATATTTAATAAATAAATAACATTTAAACAACTTTGAAAAAAAAATATATATATATATATATTATATATATATATATATATATATATATATATATAATATATATATATATATATATATATATATATATAGGCTACTATTTACAAGCCTAGGCTAGGATTGTATACCTAAATGCATATCAAATAACTAAGGCACTACTGTGTAATCTCGCCTTCCAAAAAATAAAAAAATAAAAAAAATATATATAATATATAAATAAATAAATAAATATATAAAGTAAATAAATAACTAAATTCTATGATGCCTTCAAAGAAAAATAAAACTAGGCCTAACAATATATTAGATCCTTCCACCTCCGGCATTTCTGTGATTCCAGTCAAAGTGGATAAAGAAGCACCTATAAATAGAACTGATAACCAAAGAGCAGAAAGACCTACTCAGCGAACTTCGGAATGAAGTGCCTCCAGTGAAAGTTCATCTTCCAGAAACCCATCATCCGAATATGATATAGAGAAATTCTTACAATTCAAGATTTGATAATGTGAGAGGCTAGTATTAAGTAAAACAAAAACCAACTAAATGGTCGGTGAAATTAGGAGCACTGAATAGTTTTAGTAGCTTTTTGGGATATTGTACAAGTGAAGTGTAGATTCATATTCTATATTCAGTAAAATTGAGAAAGTTTAAACGTTTGGTGATGGGATTTGCCAAAGTGCTTGGAAGTTACTCACAGTAAAACATCGATAGAAGTTGACTTGAATATTTAAATTTAAGAAGCTCATTCACTGCGATAGAAGCTGATAAAGTTATACACTTTATAACCCCATGAAAAAGGGTAAGTTAAATTTAAGCATGATTAAAAATGAAGACATGTGTATGAGTCGACGTAAAACTAGTTAAAAAATTAAGTGAAATGGTGAGAAAAGTAGATAATTTGTAAAATGCAATCGAAGTAGAACTAGAAATGAAGAGTTAAAATTAAAACAAGATATCAGTTGTTACGAAGCTAGGTTACATTTGGTGTGATTGGTATATTTATTATTATCATCATTATTTTCATAATTATTATTACAATTATTATTATTATTTTATTTAATTATTATTATTATTATTATTTTTATTATTATTATTATTATTATTATTATTATTATTATTATTATTATTATTATTATTATTATATATGCCTATTGCAGTATATTATGAGTATCAGTGTGTGTAGCTATGACACAAATGAAGATGTGAGAATTATTATTATTATTAAAATTATTATTATTATTATTATTATTATTATTATTATTAAATTATTATTATTATTATTATTATTATTATTATTATCATTATTATGATCATTATGATGGTTAAATTATTATTATTATTATTATTATTTTTTTTTTTTTTTTTTTTTTTTTTATTTTTTTTTTTTTTTTTTTATTATTATTTATTAAAATTATTATTATTATTATTATTTTATTATTTTTTTTTTTTTTTTTTTTTTTTTTTTTTTTTTTTTTTTTTTTTTTTTTTTTTTTTTTTTTTTTTTATTGTTGGTTATCATTATTATTAAAATTATTATAATTTTTAAACCATTTATTATTATTGTTATTATTATCGTTACTATTACTAATTGTATTATTAATCATTATTATTGTTTTTTATGATAATTATTCTATTATTACTATTAATTATTACAATTATCATTATTATTGTTACTATTATCATTGTATAGGCATCGGCATGGGAGCCAAGAAGCAGGCTGATAGCTAAGAAAAAGTGTGGAAGCCATATCTCCATGCGTTGGCCAACCATTGGCCATCCCTCATTAATGGGATTGGTTCACAATTAATTGGGGCTTGTGATGTGTTGTTGTTTTATCACTGCGGTTGCAAACATTGTTCCCCCCTTTTTTTTGGTATCACTGTGAGGCGGCACCACAGGGGTGTGATCAGCATAATCATCCTGCAGATTTGCTTTTTGGAGACTACTCAAAGTGGATATTTTCATTGGCATTCTTGGTACAAAAGAAACTTTAAGTGAATGTAATTAAGGAGACTACCAGATTTGAATTCAACCCAAAGGCAGTAAGCCTCTGGGATTATTTACAAAGTTGTATCATCAAGCCGGGAAAAAGAGTAATTTTATATAACATATAATTGAACAATTTTGAATGGTCCATGGTGGCCTTGTGCCACATTGTAAATATTCTATTAATATTTTCTATAATTATTAGTGGTTAGGATTAGTGTAGTTTAGTTGAGGGTGGTATTCTGGAGAACTTTAATGATAATTTTGTATATTTAATATATTATATATATATATATATATATATATAATATATATATATATATATATATATATATATATATATATATATATATATATATATATATATATATATCATAAATTGCCTCTGCTTTTGTTTACCCTGTTAGCTTGGATCTCAGCACTGGAAGGACCCTTGGTTGCCACTACTGAGTGAAGCGACATGGCAACATATTTGGTGGCCCATAGTTGTTTTCCATAAATTTCCTGTTGTGTGAGGTCAGAAGGCAACAACAATTGAAGAGTGCACTATTGCAAGAATTGAATAAAATCAAAGGAATCCAGGAGAGTTACATTCGGTTAGACAAAAAAATTACGGATCTTTTTATTTAAAGCAAAAAACTATGAAGATATTCACTGTGATGCTCATTTATATTCATTTCAGTGAAAAAAAAAAAAAAAAAGGAAAAAAAAAACATTTTCCAAGACGAATTGGATGACCAAGAAGAACCGGAAACAACTGCAATACCAATATAGGCCACATTGCGAGATGATGGAGGTGAAAGAATGCAGGTACAGTACAGAAGACTACATGCTGCAAGTAATGGACCCAGGGATCATGATAAAAAATATTTTCCTTGTGTTAAAGGTGAGAGAGAGGGAAGAGAAAGGAAGAAATTTATTTTTTGTTTAATTATTTTATTTGATTAACATTTTTTTTAGGGTGTAAATATTGTTGAAACAAAATAAGTGTCAAGGTGTATTCTTAACTTATAAACCTGTGTGTTCAACCATTTTGATATTTCGTGGATAAAATATTTTTTTCTTTTTGTTCTTTTCTGTTTTTGGTCATTGTGCGATTATACCATTTGCAATTCTTTCTCATTACTGAAATTTGTGCAATTATTTTTGTGGATAGTTGCTCTTAATGAGTATTACTAACTATTTTTGCGATAATTTTTGTCATTTTTTTTTTAACTTTGCGATTATTCTTGCAATTTTTTTTCCTTCTGGAATTTGTTTTTTTTTTAATTGCAATATTTTTTTTTTGCAATTGTATTTGATATTGAGATTATTTTTTTATTTACGATTTTTTTTTAGATTCATTTAATTTATTTATTTGCTTATTCATTTATTTTTTTATTTATTTGTGAATTCAAAACAATAGAAGGATTGCAATTGTTGTAAAAAAAAAAATTTTTTTACCGACTTTGAATATGGAAAATAATGATAAGCCTAAAGAAGGAGGAGCTCAAGGAGGCTCGAGAACCATAAGTTTGCTAACTGAGTTACAGGGTTCTCTGACTAACGAAGCAGATGAGCTAAGTATGGAGCTAATGTATCCTATATTAGAGGGATTAGCATAGGCCGTTAAAATGCAAATAGAAAATCCAAATATTGGACTAGAATTTGAGAAGAAAAAGAATAGTGCAGGTATAGGACAGGAACTTGAAAAGAGGAGGGAAAGATTTAATATAGGGCAGGATGTTAGAATGAAGGAAACACGAGTAAACAGAATGTGCAGTATGCACTAAAGTATCGGAGTGACACTTCTGAGGAAATGGTAAATAGCACCTTTGAAAGAGAGTGAAAGTGATAGTGTTAGTAGTATGGAAACACAAAGGAGGAGAAAAAGAAACAAAAGGAAAAGGAAAGCTGCCAGAAAGTACACTATCAATGAGAGCTCTGTCTCAGAAGCTGAGTCGGAGATGGAGAATGAATTAGATAGAGGAGGAAAATTGCGGTTGAAAAGATTGGTGGAGCTGGAGAAGACAGGAATGGAGCCTGGTATGGCTGTTAATAGGGTTCTGATTATTTTCGCTGGAGAACTACTAGAAGTATTAAGAACCTTCAGCAAAGCAAGCATAGGAGCAGTTAAACCATTGAAGTATGGAGTACAGAAAGTACAGACTTTTGATGTGTTTATTGAGGACTAAGAAAGATACACTAGAGAACAGTTAGGTAGAGACAAAAACATGTGGGCAGAAGATTTGGGGAACTTTTTAGAGGGACCATCATTGAGGACATATTATAGCATCTTTCGGGCAAAAATGAGCTATACCACAAAAGTGACACAATTAAAGAGCTGGTGTGAAGAGGAAAAAGAGAATGAAATTTTAGATGTACAGCGGAGTTTTGGAGGATAAGAGATGAAGAAGAATGAAAGATTTGCTCTTAGAATGCAGACCACCTATGAAGCTGCCACAACAAATGATCAAAGGGATGTAGAAGTACTAAAGAAGCAGTTCTTAAACTCCCTCCCAAAAAAGGTTGCAAGACAATTTAAAGTCTGTATGGGAGGAGATAAAGAAGGTACAAAAGTTTGATGAAAGGTGGTGGTAAATTGGGCACAAGAAGACGAATTGGATGACCAAGAAGAACCGGAAACAACTGCAATACCAATATAGGCCACATTGCGAGATGATGGAGGTGAAAGAATGCAGGTACAGTACAGAAGACTACATGCTGCAAGTAATGGACCCAGGGATCATGATAAAAAATATTTTCCTTGTGTTAAAGGTGAGAGAGAGGGAAGAGAAAGGAAGAAATTTATTTTTGTTTAATTATTTTATTTGATTAACATTTTTTTAGGGTGTAAATATTGTTGAAACAAAATAAGTGTCAAGGTGTATTCTTAACTTATAAACCTGTGTGTTCAACCATTTTGATATTTCGTGGATAAAATATTTTTTTCTTTTTGTTCTTTTCTGTTTTTGGTCATTGTGCGATTATACCATTTGCAATTCTTTCTCATTACTGAAATTTGTGCAATTATTTTTGTGGATAGTTGCTCTTAATGAGTATTACTAACTATTTTTGCGATAATTTTTGTCATTTTTTTTTTAACTTTGCGATTATTCTTGCAATTTTTTTTCCTTCTGGAATTTGTTTTTTTTTAATTGCAATATTTTTTTTTTGCAATTGTATTTGATATTGAGATTATTTTTTTATTTACGATTTTTTTTTAGATTCATTTAATTTATTTTATTTTATTTTTATTTATTTTAAAAAAAAAAAAAAAAAAAAAAAAAAAAAAAAAAAAAAAAAAAAAAAAAAAAAAATTTTTTTACCGACTTTGAATATGGAAAATAATGATAAGCCTAAAGAAGGAGGAGCTCAAGGAGGCTCGAGAACCATAAGTTTGCTAACTGAGTTACAGGGTTCTCTGACTAACGAAGCAGATGAGCTAAGTATGGAGCTAATGTATCCTATATTAGAAGGGATTAGCATAGGCCGTTAAAATGCAAATAGAAAATCCAAATATTGGACTAGAATTTGAGAAGAAAAAGAATAGTGCAGGTATAGGACAGGAACTTGAAAAGAGGAGGGAAAGATTTAATATAGGGCAGGATGTTAGAATGAAGGAAACACAAAAGAGTAAACAGAATGTGCAGTATGCACTAAAGTATCGGAGTGACACTTCTGAGGAAATGGTAAATAGCACCTTTGAAAGAGAGTGAAAGTGATAGTGTTAGTAGTATGGAAACACAAAGGAGGAGAAAAAGAAACAAAAGGAAAAGGAAAGCTGCCAGAAAGTACACTATCAATGAGAGCTCTGTCTCAGAAGCTGAGTCGGAGATGGAGAATGAATTAGATAGAGGAGGAAAATTGCGGTTGAAAAGATTGGTGGAGCTGGAGAAGACAGGAATGGAGCCTGGTATGGCTGTTAATAGGGTTCTGATTATTTTCGCTGGAGAACTACTTAGAAGTATTAAGAACCTTCAGCAAAGCAAGCATAGGAGCAGTTAAACCATTGAAGTATGGAGTACAGAAAGTACAGACTTTTGATGTGTTTATTGAGGACTAAGAAACGATACACTAGAGAACAGTTAGGTAGAGACAAAAACATGTGGGCAGTAGATTTGGGGAACTTTTTAGAGGGACCATCATTGAGGACATATTATAGCATCTTTCGGGCAAAAATGAGCTATACCACAATAGTGACACAATTAAAGAGCTGGTGTGAAGAGGAAAAAGAGAATGAAATTTTAGATGTACAGCGGAGTTTTGGAGGATAAGAGATGAAGAAGAATGAAAGATTTGCTCTTAGAATTGCAGACCACCTATGAAGCTGCCACAACAAATGATCAAAGGGATGTAGAAGTACTGAAGAAGCAGTTCTTAAACTGCCTCCCAAAAAAGGTTGCAAGACTTTATTTGAGGTAAGGTAAAATGTTATTTAAAAAAATTTAAAAAAGGACTTACTGGCAGTAAAAAGAAAAAAACAATAAATCAAGCAAAATTTTTTTTTTTAATTATTTTATTTGATCAACATTTTATTAAGTGTGTAAATATCCTTGAAACAAAATAAGTGTAAAGGTGTCCTCTTAACTTATAAACCTGCGTGATCTACCATTTTGATATTTTGTGGATATATGTATATATATATATATATATATATATATATATTCATTTCGGTGTTTGATGACTGTGCCATCATACCATTTGCAATTTTTTTCCTATTATTGAAATTTGTGCGATTAATTTTGTGGACAGTTGCTCCTAACGAGTATTACTAACATTATTTTTGCGATAATTTTTGAGTTTTTCTTTACTCATTTGAACTTTGCGATTATTTTTGCGATTTTTTTTTCCTATTGGAAATTTTTTTTTTTTAAGAACTTTTTTTTTTGCAATTGTATTTGATATTGAGTATTTTTTTTTATTTTTTTATTTTTTTTTTTAATATTTTTCCAATTTATTTATTTTTTTTTTACCAATTTATTTTTGTTTATTTATTTGCAAATTTGAAACGATGGGAGGGTTGTAATTGGGTGTACAAAATAATTTCTTTTATATATTTCAAATATGGATAATATGGATAAATCTAGGGAAGAAGGAGCTCAAGGAGGCTCGAGAGCCATGAGTTTGCTAACAGAGTTACAGGGTTGTCTGACTAACGAAGCAAATGAGCTAAGTGTGGAGACAATGTATCCTATATTAGAAGGATTAACACAGGCAGTGAAAATGAAAATGGAAAGTCCAGATATTGGACTAGAATTTGAGAAGAAAAAGAATAGTGCAGGTATAGGACAGGGATTTGGAAAGAGGAGGGAAAGATTTAATGTGGGACAGGATGTTAGAATGAAGGAAACACAAAAGAGTAAACAGAATGTGCAGTATGCACTAAAGTATCGGAATGATACCTCTGAGGAAGTGGTAAATAGCGCCTTTGGAGGAGACAGTGAAAGTGATAGTGTTAGTAGTATGGTAACACAAAGGAGGAGAAAAAGAAACAAAAGGAAAAGGAAAGCTGCCAGAAAGTACACTATCGATGAGAGCTCTGTCTCAGAAGCTGAGTCGGAAACGGAGAGTGAATTAGATAGAGGAGGAAAATTGTGGTTGAAAAGATTGGTGGAGCTGGAGAAGACAGGAATGGAGCCTGGTATGGCCGTTAATAGGGTTCTGATTATTTTGGCTGGAGAGCTATTAGAAGTATTAAGAACCTTCAGCAAAGCAAACGTAAGAGCAGTTAAACCATTGAAGTATGGAGTTGAGAAAGTACAGACTTTTGATGCGTTCATTGAGGACTACGAACGATACGCTAGAGAACAGTTAGGTAGAGACAAAAACAGGTGGGCTGTAGATTTGAGGAACTTCTTTAGAGGGACCATCATTGAGGACATATTATAGCATCTTTCGGGCGAAAATGAGCTATACCACAATAGTGGCACGATTGAAGAGCTGGTGTAAAGAGGAAAAAGAGAATGAAATTTTAGATCTACAGCGTGAGTTTTGGAGGATAGAGATGAAGAAGAATGAAAGATTTGCTGACTTTGCTCTTAGATTGCAGACCACTTATGAAGCTGCCACAACAAATGATCAAAGGGATGTAGAAGTACTGAAGAAGCAGTTCTTAAACTGCCTCCCAAAAAAGGTTGCGAGACGATTTAAGGTCCGTATGGGAGGAGATAAAGAAGGTGCAAAGGTTCGATGGAAGGAGGTGGTAAATTGGGCACAAGAAGAGGACGAGTTGGATGACCAAGAAGAACCGGAAACAACTGCAATACCAATATGGGCCACATTGCGAGATGATGGAGGTGAAAGAATGCCGGTACAGTACGGAAGACCACATGCTGCAAGTAATGGACCCAGGGATCATGATAATCGAAATAGACCATACCATGATGGTATTGCAAGATGTCATCACTGTGGAAAAAGAGGCCACATCAAGCGTGATTGTTGGAAGCTTAGGGGATGGTGTTTAATCTGTGGTAGTAGTGAGCATAAACATTTCAACTGCGAAATGAGAACAGGGAATAGATATAGACGTAGACAAACCGGGCAAGAGGATGAAGAAAATCAAGGTCGAAATGTCACAAGAGTTCATGATGCCGAAGAAAGGCGATGTTTTCTTTGTGATGAAGTAGGACATTTTAGAGAGTCATGTCCTATGAAAGCCCAAGTTGAAGAATTTATAAGGAAAAATAGACAAACAGCGTCGGGAAACGAGGCTGCTCCGCCATTGCCGGGAGTGAGTCGGAGCCAACAGCAACAACAGTAGTATTCAAACAAGGAAGTGTCCCGGTCGATAGTGGTTGCCCGATCCTGAATCCTGAAGCGAATGAATTTGTGATGAGTAAAGGCAAAGGGAAATCCGATCCTTTACCTCAAAGGCCTGCCAGGGTACGGAGTAGAATGGCCGAGTTTACAAATGAGACAACAACAGGCGTATATGGTGCCATTGGTAGAGTTAACTTGTACAGAATTTGACGATATTAGAATAACACCGCTGTTGCGGTTCCTAGTGAAACTTAACGGCATGGAAGTGATGGCAATAATGGATTCAGGCTCACAGTACTGCTTGATTTGTGAAAGTGAGTTAAGTAAAATTCCTAACCCGGAGATAGAGAAATAGGGTAGTGAGGCTTAGAGGAGTTGGAAGTCCATCTATGTGTACTGAGTCTCATAGAACTGCTACCTTGAAAGTCACAATTGATGGAATAGATTATGGGCAATCTGAGTTTATAGTGGTACGACACTTGAAAGAGGGTACAATATTGGGAATGCCATTTTTGACAAGAAATGAAATAAAATTGAACGTAAAAGAAAGGTCTTTTACACGTTGTGGTGAATTCGGTATTAAGGAGCAGGTGTATTTAACGAATGAACCTGAAAGCTGCGTACGTGTCGTGACCTCGGTTCCTGTTTATGTAGCTAGTGAAATTATAATTTCAGAAGATCGATGGGTCTCGGTCAAAGCACGATGGCCATCTAAGAGAATTAAGCCAAGAAGTGGTGCAGAATGGGAAGACAAGAAACCAGAAGAATTGTTAATAGATAATCAAGAAGGAGACAATAAAAGGGGATACAACAACCGGTTCAGGGTGTTACCCGGGCTTGTACAATGGAAGGACGGTCAAGGGGAGGTACTTATAAAAAAGTTAACTGCTGGACAAATGAAACTGGGAAAAGGTGAAAGGATTGCTATGGCCCAATTGGTAGTGGATGAAGAAAAATTGAAGAAATTTGAAACGAAGCAATGCGCAGTAAATACAACAGTGCAAGAGTTGCTAGAGAAACAAAATTTAGGAGAAGAATGGACAAAGGAGAGGCTCAATAATGAAATAGAATTTATGGATGAGCTAAGCAGTGAACAGCGCAGAAGTGTTATAGAGACGCTTTGGAAACATCGAGCAGCGTTCAGTAGAAGTGACGCCGATGTTAGTAGAACATCAATGACACCATATAGGATTAAACTTCATGATTGTACACCGATTTACCAGAGAGCGAGGAGATTTGACCAGCGAACTAACGATGAAATAGAGCAGCAAGTAAGGGAGCTGTGTCTGAGGGATATAGTGGAGCCTTGTGCTTCAGAATGGAGCTCTCCTATTGTACCAATTAGAAAGAAAGACGGTACTTTGCGCCTGTGTGTAGACTATCGGAGGTTGAATAGGGTGACAGAGGCTGATAGGTTTCCCATGACTAATATAACCGAAACTATCTTTAGTTGTCATGGTGCTTATTATTTCACAAGCTTAGACCTATTGAAGGGGTACTACCAAATGCAGTTAGAGGATAGTAGTAAAGATTACACTGCATTTTCCACCGTTAGTGGTCAGTATCGTTTTAAGAGACTAAGTTTTGGACTTAAGAACGGACCCGCCGCATTCCAAAGGGAGATGCAGCGTATATTGACTGGGTTTAGCCGAGATAAAGTTATAATATATGTTGATGACGTCCTTATAATATCAAGGGGATTTAATGAGCATTTAACTCTCTTGGAGCGTGTCCTCCAGAGGTTTTGCGAAGCCAATGTAAAGGTAAAGGTGAGCAAATGTAAGTGGGTGCAAAAAGAAGTCAAATTCTTGGGTCACATCATCAGTAGAACCGGAATAAGAAAGCTTCCCGAGTATGTAGATCAGATTGACAAACTGGAGAGACCTAAAAATGTCGGTGAATTAAGAAGGTACCTCGGGATGATTAACTTTCAGCGGAAATTTATCAGGAATTGTTCTGAGGTCGCTGCACCTCTTAGTACTTTGACAGGTGGGAATAGGAGAGATCCAATCGAATGGACAAACGAACGGAATTATGCATTCGAAGAATTAAAAAAACGTATGAAGGACTCAGTTGAGTTAGCTTTTCCTGATTTTTCACAACAGGCGAAAAGTCTTGAGTTATTTGTGGATGCTAGTGGGTTCGGAATGGGTGCTGGTTTATGTCAAGAACAAAATGGCGAGAGACGAGTCATCGCATACAACTCCCATTCATTTAGTGTTTGTGAGAGAAGAGCGTCTACGATAGAGAGAGAATTACTTGCCATAAGGTGGGGAATTAAGAGCTTCAGACCCTTTTTGTTGGGTCAGCATTTTATTCTTTATACGGACCATCGACCGCTGGTGTATCTGCATACAATGAAGCTAGTGGACAGTAAATTGGCTCGTGTCCTTGATGATTTGAGCGAGTACAGCTTTGAGATACAGTATTTTCCAGGGAAAGAAAATGTGTTTGCAGACACTTGGTCCAGGTGCCATCAGAGTGTTAGAGAAGATGTTGAGGTCGCTGACCCGCGGGCGCTTCCGAAGGGACTAGTTTTGAGTAAGTTGGTCCCGGGAGGAGCAGATTCTCTGTTTGAAAGTTTGCAAGATGTTTTGAATAAAATTAACTTAGAAGGAGTACCAAGAAACCCGAAAGAGCTGCGAGAAGTGTTATTAGACGAACTCATAATAGAGCGGAAGCGATATGGAATCGAGAAGAAAGAAAAATCATTGAAGTACCTTAGAGCTTTGAAAGTACCTGGAAGGGAACCCATACCGGAAATATTGTTGACAGCCAGCGACATGTTTGGAGTGAAAGTTTGGCTTCATCATGGAACATGTTGCTCAGTAGCATACATCGGCCCGAGAGCAAGAGAGAAGGAAACCTTGAAAAATATTCACTTACAAGTATTGGGAGGAAGACATTTTAATCCTTTAATTGATGATGGTACTTTTAACACCGATAGTAAGAACATTATGGTTGAAGAGATTCCTTACCATGCAGATGACACGGAAACCCGATACGCTGAAGATAAGAGAGATGAAGACATGGAACAACCTCAAGAGGAGTCGTCTGAGGACGATGAGACAGACTTACTAAGTCGTAGCGCAGATCAAGGTCTAGAAATTAACTTGATGATGACAGAAAGGAGTCACAGTTCAAGACTTAGTTGTAATCATATTTTAAGGGGTGTAGCTTGGAAAGAGGTGTGCATTGGAGAAGTACGAAAATGCGCATTTCTCGATACTGGTTCTGTCATTAGCCTTATACAAGAGTCAGTTGTAGACGATCTGAAGCAGTTTGGGAAAATAGAGAAGGAGTGGACCTTAGAGGTTACACTTAACGGGGTTGGAACCGGATTAGTAGAATGTTCAAAAGCTGTGAAAATTAAGATAGATACAAAATACCGGCAGATAACGCTACCTTTGGTGGTTGTCCAGGATGGGTTTCATCCCAGCCTGTTTACTTTTGGGTATGAATTATCTGGTTGAGACGGAGGCAGTATTGGACTTTGGAGAGGGGATAATTTTCCACGGTGACGATGCGGACAATCTAAGCGACACATTCATAACAACTGTTGGGATGTTCAATATTTCGGTGCATGGGGTTGGTGATGAAGGGCGTCTACTGGCACTAGAGGATATAATCAAATTGCAGGACAGGTCAGATTCAATAAAGCTGTTAAGAGAGAAGGTGAGGAAACACATGAAGATTGAGAGGAATGAACCATTATTGAAAGATTTTTATAGATATCGCGAGGAGTTTCTAATGAAAGGACCTGTGTTAGTAAGAAAGATCGGAACGAGTTACTGTAGTGCAGTAGTAGGATTTAAGCAGTTGGTCAACATAAGCGTAACAACCCACAGAAACCTGGCTCACATAGGGCGGGATAAGTTGCTTGATGCAGTTTTAAGACATATATGGCATCCAAAGATTTATACGGTGATACAAGAGGTGTGTAGGACTTGTCCAAGATGTCAATTAATGAAAATCGACCATAAAGTAATATTTCCACCTGTGTGGAAAGTAGAAGTGAAAAATCCCTTTGAATTAGTTTCCATAGACGTCATGTCGATGCCGAAAACAAGAGGAGGCCACATTGCGTGTTTAGTCGCCGTTGACCACTGTAGCAAATGGGCTGCAGTCAGGCCACTGAAAGACAAGTCTGCAAGGAGCGTAGCCGATGCATTTGAGTATCATATATTACCAGCCTTTGTGCGTGTTCCTTGTAAGATATTGACTGATAATGGGGTGGAATTTAGAAGCCAATAAGTTTGAAGAGATGTTACGAAATTACGGAATTGATCATGTCTATAGCAGCCCGTACAAACCTGCTAGTAACGGGGCTGTGGAGCGTGCAAACAGAACATTCGCGGAATTACTGAAAAACATCATCGAAAAAGAACTAGACTGGGACACATGCCTGACAAGAGCAGTGTTGACATACAATAACACGAGTCACACTGAACTCGGTATGTCACCGGCTGAAAAATTAATGACTGAACAACACGAGAAGGGAATGATATTGCCTATCCCGAGAGAGGAACAGGAAAAGTGGCGAGAAGGCCACCCAAATTGGCTGCCCTATGCGGTGGGGGTAAAAGTAAAAAGGAAAATTGTGACAGTAGACAGAACCCTGGAAAGGAAATTGGGAGAAAGATACGAGGGTCCCTTTGTTGTCACAAAAGTACTTTCGGAGGGGATGACATATGAAATTCAAGGAAAAGGAAAAACTATGAGGGCCCATTATTCCCATTTAAAAGTTTGGGCAGACGCGCCTTCGTATCTAAGGAAGTATTTCCAGCAGGAGAAAACCATATCTGATTCGGAAAACATGCATGTGGATGTAGTTGAAGAAGCTATTCCAGAACCGGTAACACCAAGATATGTTCCCATGCAAAGTAGTAATCTCGAAAGCACTGAAACACAAAGGAAGAGAGGATCAAAGTTGAAAAAGGCATGGCAGATGCTGAAAGAAGTTGCTTTAGAAAAGGTAGGTAAAAAAATTGAAGTGTCTGTTCAAACTAGTAGTATGGAAACTAACAACGTAAGCACCCAAACTGAAGAAGTAGATTTAGGTCTTTCCCCTATAGAAGCCGATAACTATGCAGATTGGTTCGATGTCGAGAGTGTAAACAGCTATGAGAGTGATTCATTTGATATTCTAAAGTTTGAGAAATCACTTCGTTTTCCTGAGAAACAGTTATACGTTGGGAGCTGGAGTAGGTGATCTAAGTAGTGCTAGCGAGGATGCAAGTATTGAACAACGGGTTAAGGAACTGGGAGCAGCATGCACTGCACAATCAGACCAGTCAATTGGAGTGTATAGTTTCCTTGACACTTTGAAAACTCCGGAAGATAAAGTAACGACTAGTGAAGGCGAGTTGAGAGAAGTTAGAAACAGAATGGAACAACACCAAAGAGCAGAACACATGAAGGAGGATCACTATACCCCTCCAAAAACACGATCCCGAGGATCAGTTCCAGAATTTTCAAACGTGCAAGAGAAAGTCCTTGAATACGAAAAGAGAACTGAAGCGAAGAGACGAGCTTCACTTGGCCATTGAAGTTTGATTTTCTTTTGAGAGATTGGTAGCACCAATCTCTGAGGGGGAGTCATGTGAGAGGCTAGTACGAAGTAAATCAAAAACCAACTAAATGATCTGTGAAATTAGGAGTGTTGAATAGTTTTAATGGCTTTTTTGGACCTTGTACAAATGAAGTGTGAACTCGTATTCTATATTCAGCACAATTAAGAAATTTAAACGTTGATATACTGGATTTGGTAAAGTGCTTAGAAGTTAAAACAACGATAGAAGTCGACGACAATATCTAAATTTAGGAAATTCACTAATTGTGATAAACGCTGATAAAGTTTTACACTTTATAACCCCGTGAAAACGGGTAAGTAAATCTTTAAGGTAATTGAGTAAATTTTAACGTGAACTAGAAATGGAGAGTTAAAATTAAAACAAGTTGTTACGAAGCTAGGTTACACTTGGTGTGATTGATATATATTATTATTATTATTATTATTATTATTATTATTATTATTATTATTATTATTATTATTATTATTATTATTATTATTATTATTATTATTATTATTATTATTATTATTATTATTATTATTATTATTATGTTATTATTTATTATTATTATTATTATTATTATTATTATTATTATTATTATTATTATTATTATTATTATTATTATTATTATTATTATTATGTCTATTGT